>CAJVPK010000072.1:0-74429 GCA_910592015.1 Diversispora eburnea | reverse complement strand
AAAAGGTGAGGAAAATAAGAGAATATAATGACAGTATAAAGTTAGTAGAAACTAATGAAGGGAAATACAGTAAAATAGAATAAATAGAAAAGAACATGATACATAAATTTAGAATGTGGATTAACTTAGGAAGCAAATATAATAATAATTATAGTTATATATATAATAATTACATCTGATGGGGTTTTGGCTATCAGTTCCTGAGGTTACACTTAGGCAATGATGAGTCATAAAGTAAAATGTCATTTTTAGTCAGTTTCAATAAATGCAAAATAAATTATTTGTATCTTTAAAATTTACACCAAATTTATTAATGAAAGTTTATTGGAGCAAGACTCCATTGGGTTTTTTTTTTAAAAAAAGATGATTATATTTGGTTAGAATTTGATAGAGCCGAATAAATTAAAATTTTCATAAAGAAATTTGTTTTCTCAAATTGCTCAATTTAAATTGCAAAAAGTATTGACCAGCACTAAGACCTTATTTGTTCCAGAAGTTAAAGAGTGAAATCAAAAAAAAAGAACTATTATAAATTTAAAGTTTGATCACTTGATTATTAACTTATGATTTCGTGTAACTATTTGGAAATTTATTAACAATGATTTTCCCAAAATTTACGAATGTTGTATTGTTAGTGTTGTGATGCGCGAATACTGTGTTGTGAAACGTGAAATGCGTGTACAAATTTACTATTATTGTTTAATTCATAGAATTAATTATTATTTAATTTTTTTCTGCTTTATCGAAATAATAGTAGAAAAATGAAGATAACGAAAATAAATATCGTATATTTTATTTATTTTCTTATTGTCTCACAGTTATGGATAATTTCAATTTATTCTTTTCAATCACCAAATATATATGGCCACTCAACTGCTTTAATTGATAAAAAACTTTATTTTATTGGAGGATTGGAACATACAACAAATGACGCTGCCTCTTTCTTTTATCTTGATTTAAATCAATCTTTTAACGTATCATCTACTGCATATGTTAATCTGAAAGCTCCGCCGGTAGAAATTACATGGGCAACTGCTTGTGTAGGAGGAGAAAATAATGCTACAATTTTTGTATTTGGAGGAATACGTCAGGATAAGAACTCAAAATCTGTAATTATGGATAAATTAATTAATACATTTGATACAACAAGTCAAGAATGGTCTACTCCACAAATTGAAGGAGAGCCAATTATACGTCGGAATTTGCAAGCAGTTGTTGATACTAAAGGAAATATGTATATGTTTGGAGGAGGATATATATTCGATAATTATACTAGTTGGTTTAAAGATATGATTATTTTTAATACAATAACCTTCACATATTCAAATGGTTCAACTATTAAAGGTCCACCTAGTATGTTCGGTTATACTGCAACCTTATTACAAAATGGTATTATAATGTATATTGGAGGACTAGTTCGGATTACAAATGTTAATACTATTATTCCAATTTATAATGTAAGTTTTATTAATCTTTGATAATTTTTTGTTGTTCATCAGTAAATTTATTTATTTATTTATTTTAACCAGATAACAATGTATGATACAAATAATGATTCTTGGAATTCTACTGTAAATTATTTCATTATAAATTGTGATTTATTTTTTTTAAAAAAAAATAAGATAATAATAAGACATAATTGTACTTTTATTTTTAATAGATTGCTAAATCCCCAAATGATATTGAAGATCGATGTTATCATTCAGCTGTTCTGAGTATGAATAAGGATCTCTTTCTTTACCATTAACATTTTTTCCTTTACAATTAATCTCTCTCCTTTTTATTATTATAGCGCCAGATGGCCGTATAATATGTTATGGAGGCATATCAATATCAGGCAAAGCTATAAGCCCTTCTCTTATAGTATTAAATACAACTTCGTTTGAATGGCATTCTCTAGAAAATTTGGGAACGAATGTGCCACCTAATCTTTGTTTCCATTCAGCAAATTTGGTTGCAAATTATATGATAATTGGATTTGGTAAACTTATTAAATATTTTTTTAATGAATCTATTTTAAAATACGTAAAATATGTAATTCATTCATTCTTGAAAATAATTTATCAATTAAAAAATCTTCTTTTTCATAAATATTTTTTTTTTTTTGAACAGGAAATACTACTGATACAGAAAACACTAGTTCAAGTATATATATACTTGATATCAGAAATTATACTTGGATTTCTTATTATGAAAAAGCATCCGAGTCACCACCATCAGACCGACATACACCTGTTCCAGTAGGAGCAATTGTTGGGATAACCATTGGTGTTGCAATTGTCTTGGGACTTCTATTATTCTTTGGAATACGCTATTATAGAAATAGGAGCCCTAATTTTTATGTTTCTGGATCTCAAAGATAGAATACTGTAATATTACAGGGTTTTCCAGCAAAAATAACTGTTGTTGTTCAGGTGAACACGTTCCTTTGCCTGTATTAAATTCTTAATTTTTTTATTTTTAATTAGTGAAATTTCCGAAGTGATAGTCTTTCCAGTTAAAATTTTTCATAAAAGTATAACTACCACTTCCCACAGTAGAATTTATGTCCCTAATACATCCATCAATCCACTTAACATAATATATAGTACCAAAATCGCCTTTAACAATCTCTTAATGCTTTTGAATTTATAAAAACTAAAAAAGTCCATTTTATTACATTCCACAGAAGATCTGCATTTAGAAGAGGTATAGCTATTTTTCACTTGTTCATTTCCCGAAATTATTTTTGAAG
Source organism: Diversispora eburnea (assembly GCA_910592015.1). Classification (NCBI taxonomy): domain Eukaryota; kingdom Fungi; phylum Glomeromycota; class Glomeromycetes; order Diversisporales; family Diversisporaceae; genus Diversispora; species Diversispora eburnea. The sequence continues at coordinate 71,695 of CAJVPK010000072.1, read as the reverse complement.
TGCTCCGAGTTACATGGTTTGCTCCAATTAATAATATCTTCGATCGCATTCTTCGCATAAATCCATTCTATTTTCTTGATTTTAATGAGTGAAGAAAAAGATAAATAAAATCGATCCAATTAAAGTTAACATTTTAATCACTTCACACGTATTATTATTATTTATAGAACTAATGAAATAAAAGTAGTTAACGAAGTAAAATGACATCATTTCAACTCAACCTATAAAGGAACAATTATTAATCTTATTCTTCGGACAATAACCTAAAGAACATCTTTCTTTCACATATAAAGATATAGTATGATTTGTGGGAATGTGGATTAGTACTTGATAAAATTATTTGTTACCAGATCCGAATGATATACATTTAGCAATCATGAAGGAAATAAAGGTCTTTCACCTATCGAGGCAGCAACAGATAATTAGCCTTAGATACATTAATTTATTGTAAGGAAGTATTAATATGAGTTTTCATCTTCATCACCATCATTAACACATTTTAAAGCCACAATTAATAAGAGTAATGTGAGTTTGAATGTGTACTTCAGGAGATTGGAATCAATTTAAAATTCGATAGATTTACCCACGGAAATTATTCAGACGACAAACAAATATATCGAAGATCCAATGAGAAAAAAATCTTAAAGGGAAGAATAAGTTAGTGATTTATACTTGCATGTATTTATATCGAAAGTTGAATAATGAATTTGGAAGATCGTTAAAAGAAATTATAGTTTTACCCAAGTATTCAAAGATCGAGCGATCAAAATCTTGGTATCAACATTTGATCTAATTTGAACAGATGGCATCCGAAGAATTGATGGCCAGATTCTGTGAAGTTACGGGTATCATAAAGGAAAACAAAGATTTCACTTGTTATTACAAAGGTGAGGATGAAGATAATATGATTATGGTAATTGATACTAAGAGAAATTAAGGTTTAATGGATATTGGTGAAAAGATAATTCCAGAATTTTTCGCGGAAAATGAGGAAACAAAGATTGCAATTCCCCAAATTTATAATTACATGTTATTTAATGTGTTACAATATGATAATCAAAGGATTGTGATATCACATATTAAAATAATCAATTTAATTGATGATATTTTGAACGTGGCTGGAATGGCTACGCTATCTATTAAAGGTGTTTGTCTATGATTGAAGCGAAAAAAGATAGATTAATTTCCCGCTGCTGCTATTACTAGTAATACGAATGTTAATGTTGGTGGTGGTGGTGATGATGCTAATATTAACATTAATGTCGATGATGCGAAGGTGAAGAAAAAGAAAATTAATGAGCTTTATTCAAATTATTAAAATCATTAAAATTTATTATATATCTGTAAATAGATTTATTGTACAAACAAATTCATTTATTCATTCACTTATCATTAATTATTTAATTACACACACGAAAATGATACCATTATCTATTATGAAAAATAATTAAATTAAATAAGGATATCATCCTATCCAGAACTTACATACCTTCTTCGCTTTACTATTTTTAAGGATGAAAATTGACGTAAAAACCTTTATGGGACTACCATTTCCAATTTCAATTGAGATAAAAAAAATTATTAAAGAACTTCAAGGAATTCCTCTAAATGTTCAAACTGTATTTCTCTGGAGAAATTCTTGATGACAACAATATAATCTCTCATTATGATATTAAAATATTTGTTACGCGAAAATGTGTTAATTAATGTGGAAATTAATTATGAAGCTATGGTATCATGTTTCTCTTGGTTAATTTCAAGTTTTGGTAATAAAGGAATCTTGAAGATTGAATTAAAATACACAGACGCCATCAGAGACATAAAAAATAAAATTCCCGATATTATTGATGCTCGGTTATATTATTTTGATCTGGTCAAGAATCGGACGAAATCGAAATCTCGCTGATTATAATATCCAGGATGATTCAACGATACGATAACTTGTAGAGACAGTTATCAAATTCATCTAGACAGTATATTTGGAAATTTTGCTTCTTTGCAAATAGAATCAAGCTTTACAGTACTGTTTACAGTGTTAAAGAGTTAGTTCAGGAAAAAGAAAGTATTGCACCTAACTTACCAAAGAACTTGAGGATGGTTCGACCTTGCGGCATTACAAAATTCAGAAGGAAGATGTAATTTTTTTGGTGATTCAGCTACCAATTGAAATTAATTTCAAATTTCTAACATATTCAAATAGATAATAAATTTTTTCTAATCGGTAACTATAGCTGTTTTACCTTCTAATTAAATAATTCGGCATTGAAGAATTTTAAGTTTGCGAGATGCAATGTTGTCCGTTGTGTAGCTGTGTTATTTTTTTTCTTTTAAATAATATTGATTCTTTTTTTTCTAAATGGAGTATAAGAAAAATAATCCGATTTTTGAAATAAATAAGATAAATAAGGATCATTTTGCTATTTTTAAGATGAAAAATCTATGTTAAAACCTTGAAGGGACTTCTAAACCTACTAGAACAATTTAAAAAATAATTCAATTTATTGAAGAACTTCAAGGAATTCCTCAAAAAGTTCAAAGACTTTATTTCTTTGGTAAAATTCTTGATAACAACACAACAATACATTACTCACTGTGATATCCAAAATATTTTTTTCGTGAAAATATAAAAATCCAAATTGGATGATCTCTGATTACAATATACAGCTATAACCTAACTGCTTTTATGTAAATTTGACATTTAAAAAAATTACTTTGCAAGTAGGTTGAGTCATTATATGAAAAGGAAGGTATTCTACCTCACCGATAGCGACTTATTTTTGTAGTAATTCGATTCATTTAGTTAAATTTTTAAAGGAATTAAGTTTTGCAAAGATTCAAGATTCAAAATGCATAGAATGATTCTATGTGAGAACAATTTATGAAAATAGTTTAAAACAAATTTAGCATAATATTTTAAAAGATTTCAGTTTGTAAAAAAAAAAACCTGAATATCTTAAATTTTTATAAGAATTATTAACAAATGCATTCATTGAAAAATTCGATTTTTATTTTATTCCCAGTCTAAATTACTATTTTGCTTTAGATCTCAACAAATAATTATTCCCACGGTACTATTATTATTATAAGCAATAAACTATTTTATGTAAAATTTTTATCTTTTAATTCATATACAAACCAATTTTTTTTTTGGTTTTAATTATAAGAGAAATCGGAAAAAACGATTATTAATGATGGAACAAGAAAAAGATAGAGAATTTGAATTATATCCTATTCAAAGTTTAAAAGATTTGTCACGCAATTTACCTACCAATGAAGTTTCGCCAGATCCTTTTATCAATGAAAACATTCAATTTACTATCGAGGATTTGTGGTACAATTAAATTAAATTATTTTAAAAAATGTTTCTTTTTCGAACATTTTTTAATTCAATCCTTTTTTAGCCCCCTTTATCACGAAGCCTTATCGCAAGAAATCTCCTCTCTTGCAAAATATTTTAAATCATTGGACGCAAGAGAGCATGATGACTTTGAGTTCATCAAAGATTTAGAATTTGATTTCGAGAAATCAATGTACCTCGAAGAACTTCTAATCGTTAATAAAGTAAATAAAGTTCTTGACCAAGATATACCGACCAATGTATCAGATATTATTTCATTGGTTAATAGAGAAGGATTGGAAGTTGATTTAAAACTTCAAAGTGACCAATTAGTACCTGAAGAGACAGGAGTTAAAGCGCCATTGAAAATTTTAAATGAGTGGGGTAAAAAATGAAATAAAATTAATATAAATTTTATTGAAATAGTTTTTAAAATTTTTATTTTGAAATACGAATTCACCGAATATTTTTAAATTATTTAAGAAGGCATAGATGATATAAAATTTGATGCCGAAGAGACATCAAGTAGTGGATCGAAAGAATTCGACGGATCAACGGCATTTCAGAAATCATTATGTTTAGGTACGTTTCTGAAGTTTTATGTACATTATTTGAAATATGATAAATTATCACCATCGCCAATCTCTTTTTGAAACCCTTTAACAGAACCAGCTCTTATTCCTGTAAAATGTGATCCGCTAGAACCAGATCGTAGAAAACGACTGTTAGTAGCCATATTTATCAGAAACTATTTCAATATATCATATCTTTGCTAATATTATTTTAAAAATATAAATTAGGAAAATGAATTCTGAAAAAGAATCAAATAATGATGACGACTTGCTCTTGTAATTTTTTTATATAATCACAATTTTTTTGAATTTTCTTTATTTTATTTTATTTTATTTAAAGAAAAAATTCAATAATCATTAGATCCGATTCTCTTATAGAAACGCTCAACACTGTGGTCTCTATTCCACAAAAATTAGACGAGGAAATTACACTTCAAGAGGATCTTGGTACAATTTTAAAAACCGAGAACCCCACTGAAAATTGGCGATCCATTATTATTCATCAGCCAATGGATGAAATTGGAGGCATGAAATTCAAAGGTACATTTCGTTATAATATCTCAAGTAATTATTACATAATTTTCTAAATATCATTGTCTTGGTAGTCCCAAATCTTCCACATCCCATTACTTATATAGATAATATAATCCCTACTTGCATCGCTGACATTTTATCAAACTCAAATTCCGTGAATTCTGAATTCAAAATATTAACATCTATCAGTGGGTTGAAAGTTTTAGAATTAGATTTACACTGGAATCCAATTCCAATTAAAAAAATAAAATTTGTCGAATTCAAAATGCTCATTGATATCGAATTCGCATATCAAGAGAGAGAATTCGAAGATTTATGTTGTTGTGGTAAAGGTGGAGACGATACTTTAGAAATTTTAGATGCACAATTTATCATAAATACTTTGGAAAGTCCATTGAGATCGAGAAAAGAAAAAAGAAAGTTTGATTATCAACTAAAAAAAATGGAACTTAAGGATAACATTTCTCATCATAACTCACATCACTCATATAGTTGTAATGAAAAAGATGTTGCTGGTGAGTCCGCAGATATACGTGATTTATTACAAACTGATATGATGTCTCAAAAATCTGGAATAACAAGAATAGCTGGCGACACAACACGATGGAAAAGAAATAATGGCATGTCATCATCTAAACTTGTCACGGATAATATTCCTGTGTTAAGTATTAAAGACAAAATATCAGAATGGCTCGTTAACGACTGTAATTATGATTTCACTATTAAAAAAAATATTTCAGGAAGTAATAATTTGGAAAGATCAATCGAGATTATTGATTTGACTTCCGAACCTTCTGATGAGATCTCAGGATATAACAATTGCGCTTCCCAAAGTAGAAACATTTTCTCTGATGGGTTTAACAAGAAAATTGAGAATCTTTCTTCCCCGAAAAATCTCGACGAAACATCTACTGATCAGAATGATAAAAATAATGTATTTTCAAATTCAACAGTTGAACATGCATCCGAATTTTTCAGAAATCCGTCAACCTGTAATGATGAAGCTTCGACTGTGGAAAATTTTTTTAAAGTTCCCCAAAATTACAAGGACCAAACCACATTTTGCCATGATCAAAATTTGAAAATTCAAAATAATTCTTTTAAAAATTTCTTGCAAAATGTCAAGAGTAATGAATTTTCGATTGAGAGTTCACAAATTTCCGTGGATGATACAGACGAAACACAATATGATTTTGTCGGCTTAAATAATTCAACTGACTTCACCGAATTGAATAGTTCAAATGACTATAATAATAATAATTGTGATTTAATTGATAATGAAAATTTAACAGGAAATTATAAAGAATCAAGTTCTCCAAATCTGAAGAAGTCGAACATGAATTTTTTCTCAGCATCAAAATCTATTGATGATTTTTTAATATTAAGAGGGAAGATGGAACCAAATAAACGTCGTAATATCGATTCTAATAGAAATGATGAAGGTAAACTTAATAATGTATTTTATAATAATTTTATAAATTATTATTCACGAGAATAAAATATTTATACAGCTTCTACCAACAATAATGCATTGAGTTTGATTTTGAGTGAAAATATGACTCAAAATGATCGCCATAGTTGGTCACTCGTTCATTCACTGGGTGATGGTGTGTATAGTATTATAGTTTATTTTAAAAGAATCAAGTTTAATGCAAGTATTCATTTAAAAGTTTGATTTTATTTTTAGTTTCAATGGCAAAAGCCATAATCGATAGTTTATCAATGCCCATAAATACTCACAAATATATAATTTCGGCTCGGATGTTGGTAAATCGTGGATTCTTGATTGCTTTAAAAGGGGACGATTGCAAGGTGGAACTTATAGAAAGGGATTTTGAATTTATGAGGGTAAGTATCGTTTGATAACCCAATCCCATGGATTCATTAATTTATTTATATCTTAGTTTTGTATAAAGCCATTTTTATTAGATAGTGAATCTGAGACATTTAATGTAGAATGTGATCTAATAATCGACGAAAATACTGGTATCATCTATTATCCACTCAATTTAATCTCTCAAGAACATTCTGTTCATGACGTTGCTCAAACTTTGGTGCGTCTTCACCAAAAATATTCGAGTATCTTTTTAATCTTTGAGAATTATACTTGGAATCGTCGTCGTGTGACCAGCAATGATATTCTTCCGTATGCTTATACAATGCCTGTCTTAAAAGCGCTTGCTGAATTGCAAGTTATTCTAAAATACATGTCGTGTGATACACATATAATGTTTTCACCGTGTGAAGAAATTTCAGCTCGGTTGGCAAGAATGGTAGGAGATATTTGTGCTACAAACTGTGAAGATGACTCAATAGAAAATAAAGGATGGAAAGATAAACAACAGTGGGAAGACAGAGAATGGATGACCATGGAAGAAAGTTTGGTAATTAATTATTTTTTTTTACCATTTGAACTAATGAATTTTATTTAAGTCATTGACATTAAAATTTATAATTTAATTGAAAATAATAATAATTAAAGCATGAAAGATTTCTATCATGCCTCAGTCCTCTCATAAATCCATTTACTGCACAAATTATTCTTACCGCTACAACATTATCACAATATTTTGAAATGTCACATGAAGAACGTTATGCGTTGGTTGGAAGATGGATCGATGATGCAAAATTGGTATGTCTTTAGTAGTTACTACGCAAACAGCACAATCAAGTCGATAAAATTTTTACTAAAAATTCTATAAATATAATAGAGACAATTTGACGATATAATTCATCATGAACTTTTAAATAATCCGAACAATGACACGGAGAATTTATTTTCAAATGATGGCATACCTTTGATATCGTTAGATGAAGAGGATCAAGGTGCTAATGGATATACAGAATCAGAATGGGATACTTATAATTATTGAAATCAAAAAAAAAAAAAAAGTAACGTTCTTATGTGTATTACGTGATATATTACCAAGACTTTATTAATAAAGGCAACGTACCATTTTCCAATTAAAATAGATTATCTGAGTACTCTTTTGTATTTAGAATAGCCAACTGAGCGCAGAATAAAGGCAAATTTAGTTTGTAAGGTTGATGCTATACATATATCCTTGTAATGAATGCTTAAAAAATTACAAATAAAATACCGTTCGTTATAATAGCCTCTTTGATTTTTCGTAAATTTATAAATGGAACAGAGCAATCCAGTTTTTTTGGATAAATAAGGATCTGATCATCCTAAGCTTACTCATTCCGCTTTACTATTTTTAAGAATGAAAATTTATGTAAAAAACTTGAAAGGAAAACCAATTTCGATTTCAATTAAACCTTCTGATAAAATTTTAAAGATAAAACAATTTATTGAAGAACTTCAAGGAATTCCTCAAATGTTCAAAGATTTTATTTCTTTGGAGAAATTCTTGATGACGACAATACAATTGCTCATTTTGACATTCAAAATGAATCCACCATTCATTTAAAATATTTGCTTCGCGAAAAGATGTAAATTAATGTGGAAATTAATTTGAAAAATAATCGAGGAACTATGGGTATTAAAAGAATCATGAAGATTAAATTTAAATACATAGACACCATCAAAGGCATAATGAATAAAATTCCCGATATTAATGCCTACGCTCGAATTAGGTCATCGTAAAAAACCTTCTGATTATAATATCCAAGATGACTCAACTATAAATTTTAAAATAATTCTAATATCGAAAGTGGCAGTTATCAAATTTACGTAAAGAATATGGACGCAAAATATAAAATTGGAAAAATTACTACGTTGCAAGTAGAATCAAGTTTTACGGTTTATAGAGTTAAGAAATTATTTCAGGAAAAGAGAGATATTCCACTTGACCAACAACAACTCAGTTTTGGCGGGTAAACAACTTGAGAATGGTAGGACCCTTGGTTATTACAAAATTCAGAAGGAATCTACAGATTGCAATTTATAAATAGATATCAAAGATTGTAATAATTTTTTTTTCAACTATTTTGATATTTATGATCCTAATTTAATATATATTATCCATTAAAATAAAGATAGAAATTATTTAAGAATTTTATCGTTTCCAATATTGAAACTATAAACCGAAAAAGCTATTAAATTATTGTTATCTCAGTTTAAGTAATGAGCGCTTACATTATTTTAAATAACATTTTTTTCTAAATGAAAAATAATCCGATTACATAATATTGATATTGATCGTTTTTTTCAAAATGGAGCAAAAGAAAAATAATCCGATTTTTGAATAAATAAGGATCAGATCATCTAAAACTTACATTATTTCATTCCGCTCCTCTTTATGATGAAAATTTATGTAAAAGCCTTGAAGGGACAACCAATTTCAATTGAAATTGAACCTTCTGACAAAATTTTAAAGATAAAACAATTTATTGAAGAACTTCATGGAATTCCTCCAAACGTTCAAAGATTTTATTTCTTTGGAGAAATTCTTGATGACAACAATACAATTGCTCATTATGATATTGAAAAGGAATCCACAATTCATTTAAAATATTTGCTTCGCGAAATGTGCAAATTAATATGGAAATTAATCACAGAACTATGGGTACTAAAAGAATCTTAAAGCTTGAAGTTAAACACACAGACATCATTAGGTACATAAAGAATAGAATTCCCGATGTTAATGACCGTTCTCAGTTATGTCATCTTGGCCAAGAGTTGGAAGACAATCGAAAAATCTCTGAAAATAGTAAAAGCTTCAAATCTAATAATTCAATTTTGTTCACATGATATTACAGTCGGTGAGTATTTATATTCATAATCATTAATATCAAGTTTCAAATCAATTTAACATTAAAAAACACTTTCTGATTAATTATTATTCAATTGTATTCATATTATATTACAGTTTGTGAATATCTATATTTATGATTATTAAGTCAATTTTTAACATTAAATAACATTTCCAATTAATTGTCATTAAATTGTATTAACATAATTTTATAGTAGGTGTGTATTTATATTCATTATTAATAATATCAACGCTTCAAAACAATTTAATATTCTCTGATTAATTACCATTCACTTTTATAACGTGATTTTATAGTCAGTGAGTATTTAAATTTTTAATTACTAAATCAAAGTTTCGAATAATTTTAACATTAAATAACACTTTCTCATTAATTATCATTTAATTATAATAATATGACATGATATTACAGTTGGTGAGTATTTATATTTATGATTATTTAAACTAATGTTTCGCATCGATTTAACACCAAATTACACTTTCTAATTAATTATTTTTCAATTGTATTCATAATATATTACAGTCCTGAGTATTTATTTTTTTGATTTTTTTTCAATATTTTAACATTAAATAACACTTTCTAATTAACTATCATTCAATTTTATTAACATTATTTTACAGTTGGTGAGTATTTATATTGATTATTATTGAATATCAAATATAACGCTTTCTGATTAATTATCATTCAATTGTGTTCGCATTATATTACAGCGGGTGAGTATATATATTTACAATTATTAAATCAATGTTTAGCATCAAATAACTTCTAATTAATTATCATTAAATTTTATTGACATAATTTATTACAGTCGGTAAGTATTTTTATTCATAATCATTAATATCAAAGCTTCAAATCAATTTAACATCAAATACTACTTTCTAATTAACTATCAACAATTTTTATTTACATTAAATTGCAGTGGGTAAGTATTTATATTCATAATTATTAAAATTAATTAAGTTAATGTCAATAACACTTACTAATTAATTACATTACAGCTGGTATATATTTATTAATTATTTGTTAAATCACACCAGTGGTGTGATTATCAACCAATAAAAATAGAACACATGATATTCAAATGATCAAAATTATTTCAAGTGTGAAAATTTAAAATGATGAATATAAGGTGACAAGAAGGGTGTGGGTGATAAATACGTTACCATTGTAAAACACTAACCCTAACCCTGCGATATAGAATATAGTTTCAACACCACTGATGTGATTTAAAGTTTTCGTTATTAAAATTAATGTTTCAAACCAATTTATATCAAATAACACTTTCTGATTGATTGTCATTCAATTGTACTTATTATATGTAGGGAGTGAGTATTTATATTTATGATTATAAAATCAATATTTTAACATTAAATAATGATTTCTAATTAATTATCATTCAATTCTATTTTACGATATTACAGTCTGTGAGTATTTATATTCATTAATATTAATATCAAAGTTTCAAATTAATTTAACATTAAATAACGCTTTCTGATTAATTATTATTCAATTTTATTCACATTATAATTCAGGGTGTGAGTATTTATGTTTACGATTATTAAACAAGTGTTTCAAATCAAATAACATTTTTTAATTAATTATTATTCAATTTTATTGACAAATATTATAGGGTGTGAGTATTTTTGTATATTCAAAATTATTAATATCAAGGCGTCAAATTAATTTAACATCGAACAACACTTTTTAATTCAATTTTATTCACATTATATTACAGTTAGTGAGTATTAATATTCACAATTATTAAAATAAATGCTTAGAACAATGTAACATCTTAATGTGAAATTGAATGATAATTCATTAAAAATAAGTTATAGTTGGTGAGTATTATTAAAATAAATGATTCAAATCAATTTAACATCAAATAACACTTTCTGATTAATTATCATTCTATATTGTGTTCATACTATATTGCAGGATGTAAGTATTTATATTTACGATTATTAAACCCATGTTTCAAATCAATTTAACATCAAATGACACTTTCTAATTAATTATCATTCAATTTATTGACATGATATTACAGTCAGTGAGTATTTATATTCAAAACTATTAATATCAAAGATTCACATCAATTTAACATCGAACAACACTTTGTCATTCAATTTTTTATTCACATAATATTACAGTGTGTGAGTATTTATATTCGTGATTATTAAAATAAATGCTTTAAATCAATTTTATATCAAACGACACAACTATTAATCATAATTCAATTATATTTACGTTATATTTCAGTTGGTATTTATATTCATAATTATTAAAATAAATGTTTCAAATCAATTTAACATCAAATGAATTAATTATTATTCAATTTTTGTTAACAAATATTACAGTCCGTGATATTTATATTTATGATCATTAAATTGTATTAACATTTTTCATTTTTTCAATAAATGTCATTCCATTTTATTAACATTATATATCAAATAACACTTTTTTTAATTAATTATTACTTATTTATATTTGTATTATATTACAGTTCGTGAGTGTTATATTTATGATTATTAAAATTAATATTTCAAATAACTTAACATCAAATAAAATAACTCTTTCTAATTATTCATCATTCATACTATATTACAGGGGGTGAGTATTTAAATTTGTAAATATTTTAAATCAGGTTAACATCAAAATTAAATTTCTTATTAATGATAATTCATATTATATTGCAGAGAGTGAGTTTTTATATTTATGAATATTAAATCAATTTTCTAACATAAAATATCTAAATTGTACAAACTTTTTTCTATTAGATTCCCTAAATCAGGGCTATCATATGATATATTTTTTGTTAAAATTAAATATCCACACGTAGAGAAATTACACTTCAAATAAAATTGACGATACTTTAGCGAAATTTGAGGATCAGTCACGTGTTCCTGTTGATAAGGTATTCAAATTAGATCTTAAAACTGCAATAATTAAAAAATCCGAAAATAACTATCAAAAGTTGCTACATATAAAAGTTCATAATGTGTTAATAAAACAGCAAATGTGTTACTAATTAATCTTATAGCTAAGAATATGGATCATTGTTTTTTGAAATTTTTAGAATTTTTTCTTGCGAATTGAATTTAATATCAACGATAAACATCGGACATTTAAAAAGGTATTCTCTGGAATTTATCACTCACTTTTTATTAAAAAAATCTGAATTTATTGCATGAGATACAATATTCTTAGCTTTAATATTACTTAGTATTATATTTGTCAATATTTTAGTAAATAAAAAAGCTTTTATATGTAGCAACCTTTAATAATTATTTCAAACTTTTTAATTCATTTTCAATAACAGCAATACTACGATTTGACATACTATTAATAAGATTATTATATTTATCTTTTTCAAGTTTAGCCCATTCTTCCTGTAAAATTTGCCATAAAACATCTTTATTTTTAGGTAAGGGTTTATGTGACCTGACTTTTCTATCTAATTCATTCCATAAATTTTCTATAGGATTTAAATCTGGACTTTGTGCAGGCCATGGAAGACTTGTAATATTATTATTTTCCTTCCATTTTGTAGTATGAATTGGAATATTATCTTCTTGAAAATTATAATTATGACTATTTTCTAAGCTATTTATAAATGGAATTAAATTTTTTTCTAACATTTTGACATAAATTGTTTCCATTATTCTACCTTCTAATCTAACTAATAATCCAAGCTTATTTTTTTTGTAAAATAAACCCCCAATTTAAAAGTTGGAATAAGACAATATGAATCATATTTTTCTTGAGAATTTCTCCAAACATGTTTTCTTCCATCAAATACCTCAAATCTTGATTCACCACTCCAAATAATATTATCCCAATCATTCATCCAATTTTTTCTTATTTTGGTCCGATTTAACCTTTTTATTTTATTTGCAACATTAACAAAAGGTTTTTAGCTCCAATTCTTCCATAAATGTTATTAAAATAATGTAATATTTATCAGTAGATTCAACAACAACAACGAAACAATTACCACAATTACAAATTGTTACAATTGCAACAATAACAACAAAATAAGAATAAATAATATAATACTAATATTACTACTTGCAGTATATGATACATTATAATTTAATGAATCATCATTATTACATAATCCATATAATAACTTAAATATATACAGTAATATCCTCTGAAACCTTTAATTATTATAATGATGATAATTATAGTTTATGTAAATATATGATTGTAATAATCTTGTCTATAATTATTATTACAATTATGTTTATGTTGTTGGTGGTTTTGGTATTATTGAAGGTGTTTGCGTTAGTATTATTTTATTGACTGAGAAATAAATCCAATGTCCAGTTGGTTGTATTTTTGATAGTGGTGAATCATTATTACCCATTTTTTACCTACTGTATATGAAAAATAAAATAAAATTAATATAATAAAAAAAAAATCTATCATTATAAATCAGCGGTAGTGGTTGTGATGAGAATTCTAAAATCTCTAAAAAATAAATTAATTATTGTAATTTTTAATTTAAATTGTTGAGTTGAAACAATAATAAATATTTATCATGTCACTTAAATTCAATAATAGGGTTAAATATCTTTCCAATTCGACTTTATACAATAATACAATATATTTTAATAACAGTTAGATGATATTAAAGCATAATCTACGCTTCCTTGATTTTAGAGTTTTAATAAATAAAAATAAAAATAAAATAATTAAAAAATAAAATATAAAATCAAATCTTAAATATAAATCTTAATTGTTGTTTCTCTTTCAATAATTAGATTGATTCGTGTATTTATTTCAATGAATTTTTAAGTGACTAAATTTTGAATTTGTCCCTTTGATTATTAATATATTCTCATAAATTTGAAATTGATTTTCTATTTCATCATTTCTTTGGTTTTTTCATCTCATTTTCGTTTCCTTCACTTTCCGAATACGAATATTATTGTTTTCATTGCTATTATTCTCATTATAATTATTTCTATAATCAATGGTTCAAAAGCAAATCGCATAATTTCATTAATGATATTAAATCTTATCGACCAATTACAGTATATAAGAACTAAACAACAACGCAAATTAAATAAATATTAATTGAATTGCTAATCGATTGAATCGATACTATTTTATATAAAAATGAATATAAAGCAAGTTATAAATAAAGAAACCTTTGAATTTACTTTTCTCATTTAATTTATTCACTTTTATATCTTCTACTCTCTCTATTATTTAAATTTTAAATAGTTTAATGCTGAATAATATTAAATATAATTAATAATGATGAAGCACACTAGTATACTTTTATTTTCTTTGACCCAATTCTTCTTTCCACATCATTCAAATATTTTCCAAACTTTTGATTTTATATTGTTTCCCGAATTGATTTATTTTGGGTTGATTTATTTTGGATGATCTATTTTGTAGTATTCGTTTATATTATTTTTGTACATACTATGACTGTTATTATTTTTATTATTTATGAATGAATGATTGGATTGCCTGTTTACTTATTATTAATTTTTAGAAGTCAAATATACGAATAACATTTTAAGGATTTTTTGAAAAGGAAATTGTTCATATAGCACCATTTTAAAAATAAAAATAAAATCAAATAAAAAAAATCTCCAGATTTCTGTTGTAGAATGCTTTCGTTATTATATATTTTTGATTCAAAAAAAGGTCCGATTATAAATAAGGATTAAATAATCCAAAATTTACATAATATATTCAATTCGTTATTTCTCTAAAAGATGAAAATTAGCAAAAACCTTGAAGGGAAAACCAATTGAACGAGAAATTAGCCTTTCTGACAAAATTTTAAAAATAAACCAATTTATTCAGGAACTTCATGGAATCCCTCCAAATGTTCAAAGAATTTATTACTTTGGAGAAATCCTTGATGCGACAATACAATTTCTCATTATGACATTCAAAATGAATTCACCATTCATTTAAAACATTTGTTTCGCGAAAATATGAAAATTCATCATAAAAATTATAATTCCCTATATTAACGCCCACACTTGACTATATTTTTGTTGCATGACTCTCTTATTATAATATCCAAGATGACTCGACGATAACTTGCATATTTTTATGCTAACTTTAATGGAAAACCCATTACTTTAAACGTTGAATCAAGTGATACTATTTATCAAGTTAAGAATCAACAACGAGGGTCCCAACTTGAGGAAGGTTTGATCATGCGGAGGGAAGATGTGCTTGATTTGATCGAGGAAGTTTTCTATTATATTTAATATATTTATAAATTTTGAAAGATTCAAAGATTGTGTATGTAATCTAGTCAGTATCAGTTCAGTAGCAATAGCATTTTTAAATTTGTTTTATTATTTTCTGATTAAATATATTATTCGAAAAAATGAAGAATTTTATCAGTTTGCAAGATGCAATACTGCCCATTGTATAGCTCTTTAATTTTTGCTTTTAAATAATTTTGATGCCTTTTTTTTTCCAATGGAGTAAAAGGAAAATAATCCGATTTTTGGAATAAATAAGGATCAGATCATCAACCTTACGCACTCATTCATTCAGCTCCACTTTACTATTTTTAAAGATGAAAATTTATGTAAAAACCTTGACGGGAAAACCAATTGAAATTGAAATTGAACCTCCTGACAATATTTTAAAGATAAAACAATTTATTGAAGAACTTCAAGGAATTCCTCCAAATGTTCAAAGACTTTATTTCTTTGGGGAAATTCTTGATGACAATAATACAATTGCTTATTATGACATTCAGAATGAATCCACTCTTCACTTAAAATTCTTGTTTCGTGAAAATATGCAAATTAATGTGAAAATCAATTATGAAGTTCCACGTTCTATAAAATTCATAAAGATTGGAGTTAAACCTACAGACATCATCAAAGAAATAAAGAATAAAATTCCCGATATTAAACCCTACACTCGATTATATTATAATAACCAAACATTGGAAAACAATCGAAATCTCTCTTATTATAATATCCAAGATTACTCAACGATAACTTGTAATATAATTTCTAATATGGAAATTGGCGGTATGCAGATTTTTGTGAAAACTTTAATTGGAACAACTATTACTTTGGAAGTTAGATCAAGTTTTACTATTGATAGAGTTAAGGAGTTGATTCAGGAAGAGACAGGTCTACCAACTGATCAAAACCGACTTATTTTTGCGGGTAAACAACTGGAGGATGATAAGACCTTGCAGGATTATAATATTCAGAAAGAATCTACTCTTCATGTGGTCTTGAGACTTAGAGGAACTTAGATTAAATATTAAAGTAGATGACAAATTTTTGCAAAGATTCAAGATTTAGTCTAGTTCATTCTCTTCATTAAATCAACTATTTATTAAATATTAAATTTAAAATTCCTAATCGAAATATATCATTTAGTACTGTTTTAAATCGAGAATAGCATATTGCGCATGGAATAAAAAAAATAAAATAACGATTTGGATTATTTAAGAATATGTATAAAAGGATTCAGTAGTAAAATTAAAAAAAATTTACGCAATAAACCAAAATTATGCAAATATCAATGAATTTACATATATAAATTTTTAATCATTTGCATCCCATTTCTACTTTATTTTTTGAAAAAAATTTAAAATAAACAATCCATGAATCCCTATAAATTCTCCAAATTATCAAAGAATTTAATTCTTTGGAGAAATTCTTGATGACAACAATTACTCATTATGATATTCAAAATGAATCCACTATTCATTTAAAATACTTTAATATTACGCCTACATGCCGCCCAAATTCAAAAAAAGAAATATTAACAATAAATTTTGCTAATCCTATTGTTAAAATTTCTTTTTTTTTTTGAATTTGGGCGGCGGCATGTAGGATTTTGCGTAACTATACGTAAATCTCGCAAACTATGTAATATTACGGTTTATAAATTTTCCTGATGTACGTAATCTTAAAAATTAAATTTAATAACACAGACACCATCAGAGACATAAGGAACGATATCGATGACGCTGGATGTTGCCAAAAATTCGTGACCGTAAAATTATAATGATTAACAATTATAATTTCTAAAGTAGGAAAGAGCGTTTTTGTGAAAACTTTATTAGAATAACCCATGCTTTGGATGCTGAATCAAGTGATATTGATCACATTAGAGATTATTAGAGATTGAAGATACGATAATTTTGCCCTAAGACTCAGAGGAAGTTGGATTTCAAATTTCTGCGACATTTAAATAAATGAAAAAATAGTTGTCTAGTTGGTTAATATAACATTATTTTCATTAAGTCAACTGTTTATCAGACAATTAGCCAATTAAAATATATTATTTATTACTTTTTAAATCGAAAATTGCATAATGCGCACATAATAAAAAAAAATTATGGATTATTTATATTTAAGAATATAAGGATTTAGTAGTAATATTGAAAATTTTGTGTGAATAAACTTGTAATGAGTGCACCACAATAAAAAAGAATGTTTGTTTTGAATTTTTGACCTTTTTCCACGCCAATTAAATCGTAAGATCATAAAAATATACTATCTTATACATTATGGTGTGCGGTACGATTTAGTAACGTCGCTCATTTTCGTTCATTCTAATATTTTCTCTAAAGATGAAATTATGCAAAAACCTTGAAAGGAAAACCAATTTAAATTGAAATTAACCCTTCTGAAAAATTATAAAAATAAAATAATTTATTAAATGAAGAGCTTTAAGGAATTAAAGACTTTATTTCTTGGGAGAAATACTTGATGTCAGCAATACAATTGCTCATTATATATGATAGAAATGTATTTAAGATGTAAAATTTTACAGATTTAATTTTGATATTAAATTCTTTTTTAATCAATTTAGCATCAGTTGTAATTTAATTAGGATTTTTGGTGAGAATGTTAATTAGGATTTTTGGTAAGAATGATTTGAATAATAATATCAATGATTATAACAAATTTGACAATGAGGGGAGGAAAGGGGGAAATATTATCAATAGATAAAATAGAATTGTGAATTTCGGTCAATTATATATATTTATATATTATTATATATTATTATATTTATATTATTTGATTGAGATTAATTTAATATTTCTTATTATTAGGAATGTGCAATAATTACTTCACTCTCAATGCGATATCCTGTATACAAAAGTATAGTGTATGGAAGAGTATGTGTGGGTGAGAGGGAGGAATGTGAGTGGCGAGAGAGAGAGATGTTATGAGATAATATGGTTTTATTGATTTTATTTGTTTTAAATGCTTTTAAATTGATTAATTCTTATTCTTAATTATTTTTATTTCTTTTATTTTAATTATTTTAATTACGTAATTGAATTAATCGATTAAGATTTTTTAATAAGATGTTCAGTTATTGGATTATTATTGAATAAATTGATCAATAGATTTTAATTTAGAAAAACTTATTGATGAATTAGGTAATGAATTTTGTTATTTTCATAATATTTTTATTTTTTTATTTATTAATTATTGTTTATTAATTATTATTTATCATTTATTAATTATTATTTATCATTTATTATTTATTATTTATTGTTTATTATTTATTATTTTTTATTTTTTATTATTATTTTTCATTTTTTATTTTTATTATTTTAGAAAATATTTCATGATTTATTAAAACGGTTATTAAGATAAAATATAAATGAAAAATATTTGAGTTTATGAAGTATGGTTTGTATATTTATTGTTATTTTATTATTTCCCCGAGATTCTTTTTGTGGTGGTAAAATTTTTGATTAAAGAAGTGATGGAAGTTGTGTTGATTCTACATGACGAGGGTAAGGATTGATTTGTATTTTTCAACTTTGTACTTTTATTTTATGACCTTTCTTTTTTATTTTGAATATGAATATAGCAAAAACTCAAAATTATCATAGGAAAAGGTCATAAGAAATGAATTGATAATGTCAAAATTTTTTTGAATTTTTGAATTTGAATATTCAAAGAATATTTCTAAAATTTTTGCTACAATGATTTTTAGCTGCAAAAATATCTTTTTTGAAGAATAAATTTCAATATTGTGAGTATTTTGTAAGCATTGGAACCACCTTTTAATTCTTCAATTTTTATTACCACAAAAAATTCATTCAAGTTGATTCTTAGATATTTTTATAATTTTTCAATTTAATTGTCATTTATTTTTAAATAATCAGCTAATAATACTATGCACAATATACGATACATAAAAATAAATAATAGAGCTATAATCTTTTGTTTGAATTTTTTATGCATGAATTATTGACTAACTCGTATAATTAAATTTATATTTATTAAAGTGACTGGATCAGATCATTCCAATTCCAAATGAACTTATTATACTGATTGCATAAATTTATAATAAATTAAATAATAATAATAATAATAATACCATTCAGTAAGTATTATTATTATAAATTTTATTAGGGAAGTCATGGTGGAACTAGAGGTTGCAATGGTGGAACAAAAGGTATGGGGGAGGGGATAAATTAATAATGAACTTTTCTTAAATATCCCTTAGAAATTTCTATTTTTGTGAAGCGATAAACACTTTATGATATGATTCATTTAAAAAAATCTTTTAGGTGGTTCTAAAGTAAGGTAATATATTTTAATTATTTTTTTTAACAAAATCTTCTCTTTATTTCCATAAAAAATTTACATAGTAAATGTATACAGTTATTTAATAATTATTTATTTTTATTAATCAAATATTTATTATTGATTATTTTGGTTGATTATTTCGATTTTCACGTGTTTTCCAATGTAAATGTCGTACGATTTTTTATCGTTCTCGATCTACCTCTCGTATGGAATAGAGATACCATACCATAAACTTTAATATTATTTTTTTCATGTCTACAAATTAATATAAATATTTTTTTAACAAAAATAATTATTAACCACGAATTTTCGATCTTTTCATGTATATTCTAACCAACGTTCTGAAAAAAAAAACTAATTTTCTTATTTCTTTACCTTTTCCGATCCGCCTAATTTTTTAAACGAAGATCAGTGGAAGTTAGAGCTAGATTAATCGAATTAATTAGAACAATGGGATAATAACAGAAGGTTTAATGATTGCATTTTATAAGTATTACGCATTGTACGCAGTATATTTATGAATGTTTAACAAATCTTTAATTATATTTGTATTGTTTTTTAAATAATATTTTTTCTAAATGGAGTAGAGAATGATCAAAAATTGCAAATCAATTTCATTTCGCTCCGTTTTACAATTTTTATGGACTTAAAATATTTTCTTCGCAAAAATATATAAATAATTTGGAAAATAATCACGAAGTTACGGGTACTATAAGAATCTTAAAAATTAAATTTATACCCACATGCGCAATCAGAGATATAAAGAATAAAATTCCAGATATTAAAATTATATTATCGTGGTCAAAAATTAGAAGATAATAAAAAACCTCTGATTGTAATATATTTTCTAATGTAGAAAGGGTTATCAGATTTACGAGTTAAATTACTACTTTGCAAGTAGAATAAAAGCTTTATTGTTTACAGAGCTAAGGAGTTAATTTACAAAAAGGAAGTTATTCTGCCTTACGACCAACGACATATTTTTGCGGGTAAACAACTTGAGGATGGTTTGACTTTGCAGACTAAATATCAGAAGGAATATACGCTTCATTCGACCCTGAGGCTTAGAGGAAGTTAGATTTCAAATTTCTAATATGTTTAAGTCGTGATTCGTGAAAGAACGGCATTACTTTTTATATTTTATGTTAGTCCAAGTCTATGACCGTTACAAAGAAAATATTTTTTCGCGAAGTTGATTGATATTTTTTTGGTCAAATTTGCCTTAAAATTGAATAGTAATTCAGTGCCGATTTCTCACACTATCGATTCAATCTATATATTTCCGATTATTCTTTTGAATCGAGAGTAGCAAATGGGGCACTGGATTAAAAAAATAAAGGTAAAAATTATTTAATAATTTTATCAGTTTCCAAGATTGAAAACGTTTGATTCTATAAAATGAAAAATAATGAAGATTATAGTTTACGTTTTAACTACATATGTTAGTATTATTTCTGTTGTCATCATTGGAATTTTCTTCACCTTTATAAGATCTGTTATTTGATTGATAAATATGTATATCTAATGGTGTTATTTTTGATGGCAGTAATAAATATTATTATCCGTTCTCCGCCTGTAAGAAAAATAAAATAAAATTACCCAAATGAATTAATAATTTTTTAATAATAATATTATTATTATATCAGTAGAAAATATAAATAAATTATTTCAGATTATATTTTTTTTTTAATTTAAATTGTTGGGTTGAAATAATAATAAAATATTTATCATGTCCCAATCGTTGAATTATCATTATCTTAACCTGGACCAGGAGGGAGGAGGATCTAAGATTTTATTTATTTATTTTTTTTTTTGGACTTTATTGTTTTGCCTTAACAAATAAAATAAAAGTAAAATACAATAAAAAATAATAAAAAATAATAAAAAACTAAAAAAATAAAATAAAATAAGAATAAAATAAAATAAAAAAATAATCAAAAATAAAATAAAATAAAAAAAATAAAATCAAATCTTAAAATATTTTTTTCTCTTTCGATGATTGGATTGATTCATGTATTTCATTCAACCGAAATTTTAATGAATTTTTAAGTGACGATAAACTTTAAATTTGTTTCGTCGATTTGAAATTAATTTTCAATTTCTTTGGTATCTTTCATCTCTTCTTTCATTCTGTCCTGTTGTTGTCGATTATTATGGTTGTTTTCATTGCTATTATTCTCATTGTAACTATTTCCATCGTAATAATGGTTTTTAAAGAAAATCTCATAATTTCATTAATGATATTATCTATATAAGATTTAATATATGTTATAAATAACAACGTAAATTAAATAGATTATATTTATTTACAATATTAAATAAAATTGATTCACAATTAATAAAGCTTTTTTCCATTATAATTTCTGGCACTTTAGATTTTCCATCAATTCAATATTTATTCACTTGATCATTTATCATATCTTCTATTATTTAAATAATAAATAACTTGACATTAAATAATTTAATATTAAATATAAATTAATATTGAATAATATTAAATATAATTTAATATTGAATGATAATAAATAAATACATCAATATGCTTTTATTTCTTTGACCCAATCCTTCCTACTATATCAATCGAATATTTTCTAAACTTTTGATTTTCTCAAATTGATTTATGTTGGGTTGATTTATTTTTGGATGATAGTATTTGTACATAGTTATATTCAATATTATTGTTGGACTATATTTGGCTATTATGGACCGCGCATCTATATTTTTAATTTATTATTATTATTTATTGAATACGAATACAAGGAAAAGCACCATTAAAAATAAAAATCATAAACCAGATTTCTGTTATACAAACCTTTCATTATCTTATGTACTTATTCTTTTTTTTCTAAATGGAGTAAATGAAAAAAAAGATCCGAGTTTGAAATAATAAAAATAATAAGGATCAGATCATCCAAAACTCGCATATTCATTCCACTTTTACATTTCTCTAAAGATGAAAATTCATGTAAAAATTTTGACGGGAAACTCGACTGAAATTGAAATTAAACCTTCTGAAAAAATTTTAAAGATAAAACAATCTATTGAACGACTTAAAGGAATCCCTACAAATTCTCAAAGAATTTATTTCTTTGGAGAAATTCTTGATGACAACAATACAATTGCTGATTATGACATTCAAAATGGATCCTCTATTCATTTAAAATATTTGCTTCGCGAAAATATGCAAATTAATGTGGAAATTAATTATGAAGCTGAATCTGTAAATACTAAATTTGTAAAGATTGGAGTTAAACCAACAGATAAAGTTAAAGATATAAAGAATAAAATTAACGATATTTGCGTCACTCAATTATATTATTGTGGCCAAGAATTGGAAGACAATCGAAATATCTCTGATTATAATATCCAAGATGACTCAACGATTACTTGTAATTTAGTTTCTTATTTAGAAATTGGCAGTTATCAGATTTTTGTAATGCGAGATGGAGAAAATACTCCTTTGCAAGTAGAATCAAGCTTTACTGTTTATAGACTTAAGGAGTTAGTTCAGGAAAAGGAAAAGATTGCACCTTGCGATCAACGACTTATTTTTGCGGGTAAAGAACTTGAGAATGATAGGACCGTGGGGTATTACAAAATTCGCAAAGAATCTACTATTCATTTGGTCAAGAGACTTCGGAATAAGGTTTATTAAACTTCTCTAAAGATTCAATGATTGTAAACTAGTCAGTGACTACGGAATTTTTTTAACTATTGATTTTACATATTTATGATATGATGTTAAGTTTTATTATCTAATTAAATATAAATTATTTAAGTAAAGAAATTATTTTTGATTCTATAAAATGCATTTTCCGCGTAAAAGATTCACATGTACCCTGAGTAATCGACTTTACATATGTGGATTTCAATACGGGATATAATTCATGTCATGATCTTTAACTTATCCCTTACATTGTATGCGGTACATTTTTAATGAGCGTTTAACAAACATTTAATTATTCTTTGCATTACCTCTTTGATTTTTATTTTTTTAAATAACATCTATTCTGATTCTTAAGATTCTGTTCTAGAAAAAAAATATGCTGAATATTTTACCCACATGAGTAATTGTAAAAAAACATGCCGTATGACAAATTTCTATTTTTAATCGTTAAATATAACCACATGATATCCAATAGTCAATTAATATATTTGCTTCGCGAAAATATGTGGAATTAGTCACGGAGCTACGGGTAATAAAATTACACAGACACCTTCAGAGACATATTAACTACTACGCTCAATTATATTATATTGGCCAAGAATTAGAAGACAATCAAATACTCTGATTATAATATCCAAGACGGTTCGACTATAATTTGTAATATAAATTTTAATGCAGAAAGAGACAGAATAAAACTTACAACTGGAAAAACAATTACTTTGCAAGTTGAATTAAGTTTTATTTAAGGAGTTGATTCAGGAAAGGGGGGGGTATTACGCCTGAAAGTCAACAACTTATTTTTTAAGGTAAGCAACTTGAAGATGGCAGGACCTGGATGATTACAATATTCAGAAGGAATCTGTGTTTCATTCGGTTCTGAGTCTCAGAGGAAGTCAGATCTCTTCTTTTTCGAAATTTTATTATTAATCCAGATTTGG
The DNA here is from genome assembly GCA_910592015.1 of Diversispora eburnea. Lineage (NCBI taxonomy): Eukaryota > Fungi > Glomeromycota > Glomeromycetes > Diversisporales > Diversisporaceae > Diversispora > Diversispora eburnea. The sequence goes on along the minus strand of CAJVPK010000072.1, from coordinate 47,339 downwards.
AGTTATTCGCATTCAGGAATTTGATATCCGAAATTTTATTGTTTATTATTTGGATTCAAGGAAATATTTAATGGAATTTTGTCCGAAATTTTATTATTGATCCAGATTTGGATTTTGGATAAAACAATTAACCTCAACCAAATGTGAACACACCATAAATAAGGATTAAATGGAGTAAAAGAAAAAGATCCGAGTAAGATCTGATTACACAAGTTTTTCTATTAATAGTGAAGATTTAATTTATGAAAAGAAAGGTATTCCAATTATTTAAATTCAGAATATAGTAATACTATAAAATGTAATGAATGCTTAACAGATATAAATAAATCTTTAATTGGTTCTTTGTATAATATCGATTATTTTTTTTTTCTAAATGGAGTAAAAGAAAAAGGTCCGATTTTTAAATAAAAAGTGACCAAAGATCATTCAAACTTGCATACCCATTTCGCTCCGTTTTACTATTTTTTAAAGATGAAAATTTACGTAGAAACCTTGAAGGTAAAACCATTTTCAATTGAAATTTACCCTTCTGAAAAAATTTCAAAGCTAAAACAACTTATTGAAAAACGTCGTGGAGTCTCTCCAAATAGTCAAAGACTTCATTACTTTGGAGAAATTCTTGATGACAGCAATACAATTGCTTCCTATAGCATTCCAAATAAATCCACTATTCATTTAAGATATTTGCTTTGCGAAAATATGCGAATTAATGTGGAAATCAGTTATAAAACTTCAAGTACTATAAAAATTCTAAAGATTGGAGTTAAACCCACAGACACCATCAAAGATATAAAGAATAAAATTCCCGATATTAACGCTTATTTTAAATTATATCTCCGTGACCAAGAATTGGAAGACGATCGAAAACTCTCTGATTATAATATCCAAGATGACTCAACGATTACTTGTGATAGAATTCCTATTGCAGAGATTTTTGTGAAAACTCCTAAAGGAAAAACCATTTCTTTGCAATTTGACTCAAGTGATACTATTGATCAATTTAAGATGAAAATTCAGGACAAGGATGGTACTCCACCTGAATATCAAAGACTTATTTTTGCGGGTAAACAACTTGAGAAAGGTAAGACCCTAGGGGATTACAATATTTTGAAGGAATCTACAATTCAAATGTTTCCGAGATTCAAAGGAGGTTAGATTTTCGAATTTCTAATATATTTAAATAGATGACAAAATTTTGCAAAGATTCAAAGATTGTAAAATAGTCAATGACTATGGAATTTTTTTCAACTATTGAATCAACATATTTCGATATTTGTTTATGGTTTATTTTATTTTCTAATTAAATATATATTTTATCCGAGTACTCTTTCAATCGAAAATAGTAAGCAGAACATTGAATTAAATTAATAAAGATATAAATTATTTGCGAATATTATCAGTTCTTAAGATTGATTCTATAAAATGAAAATTATGCGTATATAAACAATTGAGTAGAAATTTATTTTTAAAAGAAAACCGTACCGATTAATTTTTCAAATAATATTATGTATGTCTGGGTGTCAACTGACCAAAGTTAGGGTTAGGGTTGGCTAAGTTAAAAGAATCTACATAGGTCAGTTTTATAATTCTGGCCAAAGGTGACACCTGAGTCAAAGATGCGAAATTCGGCATTTTCGGCTAAGCCGTAATTATTACGACACAGTAATATAAATTCCGTAATGTCATAATGCTGTATACCGTAATATATTTTTAAAGAAATAAATAAAGAAATAAATTACAAATTTGACATTTCACAATAGTATGCAAATCTGCAATGTTACCTTCATGTGGTTCCTTGTCATATATAAATTTTAGTTATTTCTTCTTAAAACCGAATTTTTCTTTAATACATTAGTATTCAGGTTATAATATTCATCATGTCCTTTACAGATTTATTTTTTCGCAAAACGTAAAGATGAGGCGGAAAGTGGTATACTATCAGGCCAAGTTCCGTCAGAGTTTCAACGTCTTCAAAGATTCTTTTGTGTGCATTATTCAACGATAAAGTACGAAAGAGAAGACCAGATTGAGTTCTTTGTCTACTCGAATATGATTTTGATTCACACGATACAAAATGTGCTAAACGAAATCATGAAAGTATTGGAAGATGCAAAGAATAAGGTTTCCAAGATAGGGAAAGATATTGGAATCAGGAATTTAGAGGGAGCCATTAAGAAAATGGATCTATAAATAATAGCGAAGATATCCAAAGCGTTAGATGATAAGTTAGATACTTTCAGGCATTATCATTGTGTTCATTTTATTCACAATGACTTGTTTTCCTTATATTATTTTGTCTATCATAACATTCATTTGCGGAGAAATAATCGCATTAATCATTATAGGTATCGCATTTATTGCTATGGTCGGAGTAATGGAAAGAAAAAAATTTAGAAGATGCTCTAGAAGCATCAAAAAAATTTGATGAGGAATTCATCGCCCACCTCGATAAAACGCGCAGGGAGATTTATGGAATAATCCAGAATATCAAGGATGGGATTTATAAAATAGATGAGAATCATATTATAGTCAATGGAAAGCTTCTAGTACATACATTTTACGTTTTGGCTATTAATCTTACATATATTGGAGTGGTTATTTACTTTGTAAATGGTGGATTAATAAGAAAGAAATTATTCAATTTCATGCTCACATTTAATATAATAAAAACCAGATTCATATCTGCCTTCGATACCTTCATCGTCATGCTTTAATTTGCACAGCGGCATTTTTATTATTGAATTCTTGATACAAATCAGGATATTACTCTAATGTTGTTGCAGAATATAAAATTTTATAAATAAAAACATGTAAACTTACTGACCAGATGTTAGGATATCACGTGCGTGGCGCAATATATCAAGGTTGAGATCAAAAAGACCCTATTCTTAATGACAACAATATTACAACATTCAAAAAGAATCTGATATTCATTTAAATGTTTAGGTCATGAAATATTTGAGTTAATGTGGAAATCAATTATGATAAAAAGAATAAAATTCCGACTACACTCGATTATATTATTGTGGCGAGAACTCGCTATGCTGTTTATAGTACTCAACTATATAACTTTTACGATGATTTTTGTGAATTTTACCTATTTATAGAGTTAGAATGTACTTATTTTTGCGGGTAATTGATCCAGATGCTCAGTAAAACTTAGATTACTAATATATTTAAGTAGAAGATTCAAAAATTGTAAACTAGACATTTTTTTCAACTATTAAATATGTATATATTATCTTTAAATCGAGAATAGCAAACAAAGCATTGAATTGAAATAATAAAGGTAGGAATTTTATCAATTTGAAAGATTGAAAACGCTGGATTCTATAAATTATGCATTCCATTTTGCTTATCAAGATATAGTTATACATATATGTAGTCTCTTTGATTTGGAATAAACACACACGAATCGATCACGTCGTGTAAACCCTTTAAGGGAGAAAAAATTTTTGTACCTTATGATAAATTTCAAAAATAAAACAATTTCATTTTCTTTGAAGAAATTCTTGGTGATAACAATAATTATGACATTGAAAAAGAATCCACTCTACGTTTAAAATTTTTTATTTTGTAAAATATGCAAATTTGAACTATAAATTGTAATATTGGAAGTACCAATTTATGAAAAGAATAAACTGGAAAAACTATTTTCCAAATTCGACTATCGAAAGAGGTAAGAATTGGCATTTTCATCCAATCAACAACAACTTGTCTTTAAGGGTAAGGCGATAAGACTCTGCGTGATTACAATGCTCAGAATTAAAACTATCTTTCATATATTGTTCGGGCTCAAAAAAGCGCAGAGGAATCTGTAAGTCATGAAATTTTTTTGCAAACTATCCTTTTTTTAATCTATTCTTCATTATTAAAAATAAACGACAAAATTTCTTAAATATTATTACATTGATAGTTGCGCAAAAGAGATAACTCTTTATACTTGACAATCTCACTTTATTGTTGAGAAATATTCGTTAATAATAAAAGAAAAACATGATGTACAAAAATATTATTTAATTAATTCGAAAAAAGAAAAAGCTTTGGGTTCAGGGTAATTATAATTTCCATCAAATTCAATTGGTCATTTTAAATGGATGTGGGAAAATATATTGTGATACAAAATTTATAATACTAAATAAAGAAAATCTAATCTAATCTATATATAAGCTATTAAAACCGAGGCGGAATCTTTTTTAAAAAAATGGCACCAGAATTAAAATTTGCCACTCATGTAATTCCCGCTTCACCAATTCGTGTATTTAATAGTAATGATAAAAATAGACCATTGCGTATATCCGTAAATTCTTATAATTCCGTAATTGAAAATCATCATGATAATGAAAATGATAACGATGATAATTCAAGAATAACAATAATATTCGCTCATGCTACAGGTTATCATAAAGAAGTTTGGGAACCTATTATAAGAGGTTTAAATGAGAAAAGAGGAAAAAGTTGGAGTGGTGGAACTATGTATGCCTTCGATGCAACGAATCACGGTGATAGTGCGATCTTAAATCAAGATATTTTACCGAATTCTTGTAAGCATTTATTTATATATTTCTTAATTTTTTCTTTTAGAAAAATTTATTTACTTTTCATTTTTTATTTTCATTTAGTCAAGTGGACCGATAATGCACGTGATATTCTTCAAATTATTGATCACTTTAAGATTAAAGGTCCTATCGTTGGAGTTGGACATTCAATGGGAGGATGCGCAATGTAAAAATATAATAATAATAATATTATTATTGTTGAATTTTATTATTATTCAAATATATTGAATATAAATTAATTTATTTTTTTTCTAGGTTGATGGCAGAGATCTTTCGTCCTGGTACCTTTTCAGCTCTTGTATCAATTGATCCTGTACTTTATCCTTTCAGAATGAATGAATATAAATCTTTTTCGTCAATTTTATCTAGAAGAGATGTATGGCCAAATAGGTATAGTAATAATTATATTTTATAATATTTTTTATTTTTTATTACGATATTTTTTATTAAATTTTAAAAAATCTTTTTCTTAAAGAGAAGCAGCAAAAGGTAGTTTTTTGAGACACGCCTTTTTTAAGGCTTGGGATTCGGAAGTATTAGATCTTCATATTGTGAGTGAGCTTATCTTGTAAATTCTTTATTTATTTATTTATTTTATTTTATTTTTTAATTTGTTACTATTAAATAATAATATATGAAATTTTTTTTTTGTTATTCTAGCAATATGGTTTAAGAGATTTACCTTCCGGAGAAGTAACTCTTAAATGCCCTAAAGATCAAGAATCTGTAAGATGAATTTTAATGAATTTTATCTTTATTTTAATTTTTTCAAATCTCACTCAAAACTTTATTTTTCTTTATTTATATATATTTAGTATGTCTTTGGGCATGATAACGATACCGTATTTGATGCCTTTTCAGGATTACCAGAAATTGATTGTTCAGTATTATTTATTATTGGTTCAGGTTCCTTCTTAATTAAGTAAATACTATAATTCATATTTACATTATAATTATTATATTCCAATTTTTTCCCTAAATATTTAATTAATAATTATTTAAATATTTTTTTTTTATTTCAATTCTTGCTAAAGTTCACAAGATTTAGCATTATTTAAAGCTTCTAGATGTAAAAATGGTCATTTAATAACTATTGATTGTGGACATTTGGTAAGAATAATTGTATAAATTAAATTGATATTATATTTTATATTATAATTTATTTATTTTTTTTGTCTATCTGTAGGTGCCACTGGAAAAACCCCAAGAAACTAGTATGTATAACTTTTGATGTTTTATTTCAAGTTAATAATTAATCAATTAAATCTATAATATCTTCAGAGTTTTAATTCATTCTCTTTCTCTTTCTCGTCATAATTTACATGATAGTGGAAACAATTTCGAACTTTCTAAGTCATAATTATTTTGTAACCGAATTCGAAGGAGAGGAAAGAGTTAATAAAACCATAGATAGGGTTATATCGGCAAAACTCTAATTATTGTATATTATTGTATATTAGATCATATTATATTGATCGTTAATTCGTGTTTCGTTGTATATTATAGAAAATGGCAAAATTATTATTCCGTCTTGCTAATAAATATTATATATATCCTTAATTTCTATTAACGAAACTGAAAATATTCATTTTTAAAGTTTAGAAATAACTTTTTCATGTTCTAAATCATCATCATCTCTATCTTTATCTTCACAATAATCAATTAATTTTTCGAATTCAAATAATCCCTCAATAAATTTCCATCCTTTCTTTCTAATTTCTTCTCTTTTGATTTTTGATTCTTCCGTTTCACATTTAAATCCAAATTCATCAAAAATTTGTTCAGGAATCATCGTTTTATTTTTCATTTTAAATACAAATTTTGTTATTCCTACCGCATGAACGTTAATATTATTATTATTGTTATTATTAGCATTATCTGAATTATTATTTTTTGATTCTGTTATGAAACGGTGAAGCAAGAAAATCCATTTTTTATTCCAAGTTAAAAGCTTGGTTTGTATTTTGTATGATGAAAAAGGAGGAATTTCCTTTTTAAAATATATCGAAACGACTTTATATAAAATAAAATAAATTTGTTAAAATAAATAAAATATCAGATGTTTTGAAATAATAATAATAATAATAATAATATTTTTTATTTTACCACTCGTAGCAAAAGTAAAATTTGGTATTCTAGCTCCTTCAGGAAATTGTACCATTATAAATTCTAAACGAGCCCAATCCAAATGTTTATTGTAAGATCTATTATTATTATTATTATTATTAAATGGAAATAATTAATAATAAAATCAAAGAAAAAAAAAACAAAAAGAATTAATTAATTGTACCCATTGTTCATGTGAAAATTCGTGTCCAACTACTCCCCGTAAAAAAAGATAATAATAAAAATAATTAAGATTTAAGAAATTAAACTTTTAAATTAAAAAAGAAAAAAGATAATAATACTAAACATCGTCCACAAAAACAAAATGACTCCTTTCAAATGTCTTAAATAAATCTTTATTTTTTTTTTTATAATTGGTATATTTTTTAATCTGTAATTTTGAAGCCATTGGTAAATATCTTAAAAAATATGCGAATGGTAAAGATTTTATGTTTAAAATAAGAATTCCAAATATAAAATATTTAATTGATTTAGGAATCGATGGAAACGTCATTATTATTTATTATTATTATTATGAAAAAAATGATGTGTTAAAGAAATCCAGAAGAAAACTTAATTAAGAGGAAATAAAAAAAAAAATGAAATTTTTTAAAAAAATGAAAATCTATTTATCGTGATTTTTTTCATTTGGACAATCAAACCTTGTAAAAGGATTAATGATTTCCTGCTTTAGTAATTTTTTTCAAGAATATTATTTTTCTTTGTAACCAGAAATTAATAATATATTTACAAATATTTACAATCTTTTTCTCTCCGATTAATCGAAAAAAAAAAAAATTCTGAATAAAATTTTGGCTTTTTCATTTTTTTTTGTCGTACCATTTTATGCATAAATTTATGTCATTATGTAATTAAAAATAATAATGACACCATTCATTTTATTACCATAATGGGAAATTTCATTATTTTCTTTTTTAGTATGTGGTATTTTATTTCAAGCTAATAATAATCATTATCTTCAACTCTCTCTTTCTCATTATTATTCACATAATAGTGGAAACAATTTCAAATCATAATTATTATGTAAACGCATTCGAAGCAGAAGAAAGAGTCATATCGGCTTATATCATATTATATTATATTATTATATTGTATCATACTACTGTATATACTAGGAAACGAAATCCGGAGCAGTACATATTTAATTTAATTACAATTTAAATTTATCAAAAAAGTAAAATTAATTTATTTTATGATTTTACAATAAATATAACAATGATTTTATAATAACAATTATGTAGGCGATCAACAACCAATCAGATTCTCGAAAACGGAAGATGGACAACGTAATCATTATTTTCACATTAGTAAATTGTCCTCCAGACAATTCTATTATTATATTATTATACATATCCTCAATTTATATCAATGAAATTGTCCGGTTCTTACATAAATCGCGAATTTAAACATATTTTAAAATTTGGAAATAACTTTTTCATTTTCTAAATAATCTTCTTCATCATCTCTATCTTTATCTTCACAATAATCAATTAATTTTTCGAATTCAAATAATCCCTCAATAAATTTCCATCCTTTCTTTCTAATTTCTTCTCTTTTGATTTTTAATTCTTCCGTTTCACATTTAAATCCAAATTCATCAAAAAATTGTTCAGGAATTAAAGTTTTAGTTTTCTTTTTAATTACTACTTTTGATATTCCTACCGAATGAACGTTAATATCACTATTATTATTGTTATTACTAGCAATATTTGAATTATTATTTTTTGATTCTGTTATGAAACGGTGAAGCAAAAAAATCCATTTTTTATTCCAAGTTAAAATTTTGGTTTGTATTTTGTATGATGAAAAAGGAGGAATTTCCTTTTTAAAATACATCGAAACGCCTTTAAACGATTAGTAAAATAAATTTAGTTAAAATAAATAATATCAAATGTTTTGAATAATAATAATAATAATAATAAACTGAATAATAAAAATAATATTATAATTACCACTCAAACCAACAGTAAAATTTGGTATTCTAATTATTTCAGGAAATTGCAACATCAAAAATTCTGCACGAGCCCAATCTAAATGTTTATTGTAAGATCTATTATTATTAAATGAAAATAATTAATAATAAATTAAAAAAAAAAAAAAAAAAATTAATTAATTGTACCCATTGTTCAAATGAAGATTCGTGTCCAACTGCTCCCCGTAAAAAAAAAAAAATAATAATAATTAAGTTAAACTTTAAATTAAATTTTTAATTAAAAAAAAAAAAAGAATAAAGATAATACTAAACATCGTCCACAAAAACAAAATGACTCCTTTCAAATGCTTTAAATAAATTTTTATTTTTTTTTTTATAATTGGTATATTTTTTAATCCGTAATTTTGAACTCATTGGTATATACCTTAAAGTATGTACGAATGGTAAAGATTTTATGTTTAAAATAAGAATTCCAAATATAAAATATTTAATTGATTTAGAAATTGGTTTAGGAATCGAAGGAATCGATGGAAACGTCATTATTATTATTATTATTATTATTATTATTTATTATGAAAAAATAATGTGTTAAAGGAAATTTTAAGAGGAAATAAAAAAAAAAGAAAATGTTTTTTTTTTCATTTTTGACAATCATGATTTTACAAATATTTATAAGATTTTCCTTACAAATTGTATTAAAAATTCATCCTGCATAAATTATGTAATCACATTTTTATATATAATTAAAAAATAATGCTTACTTTATACATAAAAATGGAAACAATTTCTAGCTTTATAAGTCATAATTATTATGTAAACGAATTCGAAGCAGAAGAAAGAGTCAGCGAAATCATAGAAAGAGTCATATCGGCAAAAATCTAATTATATTATTATATTATATTATATCCTCAATTTATATCAATGAAATTGTCCGGTTCTTACATAAATCGGAATTTATCCATATTTTTAAAGTTTGGAAATAACTTTCTCATTTTCTAAATAATCTTCTTCATAATCTCTATCTTCATCTTCACAATAATCAATCAATTTTTCGAATTCAAATAATCCCTCAATAAATTTCCATCCTTTCTTTCTAATTTCTTCTCTTTTGATTTTTAATTCTTCCGTTTCACATTTAAATCCAAATTCATCAAAAAATTGTTCAGGAATTAACGTTTTAGTTTTTTCTTTAAATACTATTTTTGATATTCCTACCGAATGAACGTCAATATTAGTATTATCAGAATTATTATTTTTTGATTCTGTTATGAAACGGTGAAGCAAGAAAATCCATTTTTTATTCCAAGTTAAGATTTTGGTTTGTATTTTGTATGCTGAGAACCGAGGAATTTCCTTTTTAAAATACATCGAAACGCCTTTAAACGATTAGTAAAAAAAAATTAGTTAAAATGAATAATAACAAATGGTTTGAATAATAATAATAATGAATAATAATAAAAATAATATTATATATTACCACTCAAACCAATAGTAAAATTTGGTATTCTAATTGCTTCAGGAAATTGCAACATCAAAAATTCTGTACGAGCCCAATCTAAATGTTTATTATAAGATCTATTATTATCAAATGAAAATAATTAATAATAAAATCAAAAAAAAATAAAAAAGAATTGATTAATTGTACCCATTGTTCAAATGAAGATTCGTGTCCAACTGCTCCCCGTAAAAAAAAAAAATAATAATTAAACTTTAAACTAAATTATTAATTAAAAAAAAAAAAAAAGAATAAAGATAATACTAAACATCGTCCACAAAAACAAAATGACTCCTTTCAAATGCCTTAAATAAATTTTTATTTTTTTTTTTATAATTGGTATATTTTTTAATCAGAAATTTTGAACTCATTGGTATATACCTTAAAGTATGTACGAATGGTAAAGATTTTATGTTTAAAATAAGAATTCCAAATATAAAATATTTAATTGATTTAGAAATTGGTTTAGGAATCGAAGGAATCGAAGGAATCGATAGAATCGATGGAAACGTCATCATTATTATTATTATTATTTATTATGAAAAATAATGTGTTAAAGAAATTTAAAGGAAATTTTAAGAGGAAATAAAAAAAAAAAAGGAAAATCTACGTATTTATTGTTATTTTTCATTTTGACAATCAAACCTTATTATTATAAAAAGGATTTTTGATTTGTAATTTTTTTTACAAATTACAGTATTCAAATATTTATAAGATTTTCCTTTAAAAATTAAAATGAATAATTTTGTATTCAAGCTTTCATTTGTTTTGTTGTACATACTCTTGAAAAAGAAATACCAAAGAACTAAATGATGATGAAATCATATATTTAGCAGTTAACGAAAAGATTCCTTATTTTTTTTTTTAAAATTTTTTTTTATGACCATCGGGCACTTTAAGATGCTATAAAACTTTTAACGTTCATCTGCATAAATTCATGTTATCACATTTTTATTAGAACTATGTAATTAAAAAATAATGTTTACTTTATTATTACTTTAATATGTTTTATTTCAATCTCTTTCTCATTGTAATTCACATAATAATGGATAAAATTTCCAGCTTTATACGAATTCGAAGCGGAATCAGATAGAGCTATATCGGCAAAACTCTAATTATTATATCCTATTATGTATATTGATTAATCGTTAATTGTACATCATGATATGATAGAAAATGGCAAATTACTATGTTTTGGATTCCATCTTGATTTATTTTACATATCAATTTTTTGTTAATGAAATTGTCCAAAAATCGTGAATTCAAACATACATAAAAGAAAAAATTTTTAAAGTTTGGAAATAACCTTTTCATTTTTCTAAATTATCTTTACCTTTACCTACACAATAATCAGTAAATTTTTCGAATTCAAATAATCCCTCAATCCTTTCTTTTTCTAATTTCTTCTCTGATTCTTCATTTAAATCCAAATTTATCAAAAAATTGTTCTGGAGTTATCGTTTTACCATTTTTATCTTTAAATATTAATTTTGTAATTCCTATCGCATGAACATTAATATCACTCACTTAAGAACTGAAATCATGTAATTAGTCCCATTTCTGAATCTAAATGAACCAAGAAATCGATTTATGTATACTGAATTTGATCATTCGCTGAGATAAAATGTGATAACATAATTAACCAATCGAAATTAATACACGTGATTGTTAGATCACGTTTTTCCCACTGGACATTGATCATATAAAAATAGTGTATTTTTAAGATGCTAATAAGTAATTATTTTTTCAAAAAGAAGCCTACAGTTTGTAGTAAATTAATTTAGCTTCAAAATGTCAGCTTTCTTTTTTTTTGATATTACCTCTGTATCAGGTTCTATAACTTTTTAAAAATTATCAAATTTATTGCAGTCTTTAAGTAGTGTGCACTATATTATTACTGTTGTTATTAGTATGATCAATGGTATTTTTTTTTGTTTGAATTATTTTTTGATTCTGTTATGAAACAGTGAAACAATAAAACCCATTTTTCATTTCAAGTTATAAAAGTTTGGTTTATATTTTGTATGTCGAGAAAGGAGGAATTTCCTTTTTAAAATATATCGAAACGCCTTTGAGCAATTAGTAATCAAAAAAAAAAATAGTTAAAAATAAATAAAATGCCAGATGTTTTAATAGTAATAATATAATAATAATAAAATAATATTGTGTATTAATCACTCAAATTTGGTTCTCTAAATGCTTCAGGAAATTGCAACATCACAAATTCTACACGAGCCCAATCCAAATATTTATTGTAAGACCTATCATTATTATTAATATTATTAAATGAAAATTATTAAAAATAAAGAATTGATTAATATGTATTCATTGTTCATGTGAAATTTTGTGTCCAACTACCCCCATAAAAATAATAATTAAGATTTTTGAACTTTTAATTAAAAAAAAAAAAAAAAAAAAAAAAAAAATACTAAATATCATCTACGAAAAACAAAACTACTCCTTTCATATGTCTTAAATAAATCTTTATTATTTTTTTTTTTTGATAATTAGTATATTTTTTAATCAGTAGTTTTGAGGTCATTTGTAAAAATCTTAAAGTATTTTATGTTCAAAATAAGAATTCCAAATATAAAATATTTAATTGATTTAGTAATTGATTTAGAGATAGAAGGAATCGAAGGAATCGATGGAAACGCCATTATTATTATTATTATGAAAAATAATGTGTTAAAGAATTTTATAAAAAAAGAAAGCCTATTTATTGTTTGACCTTATAAAAGGATTAATGATTTGTTTCAAAGAGTATTATTTTTCTTTGTAATCAGAAATTATTAAAATTAAATATTTACAAGATTTTCCTTCTTCAATAAATTAAAAAAAAAAAGTTTCGAATAAATTTTTGTATTAAAGCTTTTTCATTTGTTTTGTACGTACCCAAAAAAGAAATACTAATGGAAAAATGATTTATATTTAGCAGTTAAATGAAATGATTTCTAATTATTAACTTTAAAAAAAAAAAACATTTAAATTTTTTTTCATATGCATCATATGCATAAATTTGTCATAATATTTTTTTTTATTACTTTAGGTCAGCGGAGGTTACAAAACTAATTTGGTATTATGTAATTAAAGAATGATACGAATGTAATAAGTGATTAAAAGTAAATATTTGTGATGGAAACGTGTTTTTTTTTTACCACCAGTCATTTTACCATTCATTTTATTACCATAAATGGAGAATTACATTATTTTTTTATCTTTTTAATTTCCTTTTTCCTTTTTATTTTTAGTGACCATTCTATTCTATTTTATTCTATTCTATTTTATTTTATTTTATTCCATTTTATTCCATAATTAGTAGGGGGAATTGTTATTATGACAGGATTATTTTACTATTTTTTTTTTATGGGAATTTGACAAAGCAAAAATACGAAGACGAATAATCTTTCAATGAAACTTTTTATTATTGTTGTTGTATGAATTGAAGGAGTATAACCGATGATAATACAGAAATAAGTAATAACAAAATAATATTTTTAAAAAAGGAAGTCATGAAATCATGGCACGTTTATATAAACATTTCGTTATAATCTAATGCAAATATGTTATATGAAATAAATGAAATATGTACTTTGTACACAGTTACTCGAATTATCCTAAAGAAAATCTTTCTTTTTTTTTTTTTGTCGATTAAAATATATTGTATATGGATAATAATCTTTCAATCTTCATATCAACAGATCTATAAGATATTTGTCAATCTGTCACTTGATCGATTCGAACGATGTCACATGTGAAGAAAATAACGAAACTTCTATTGATAACGACTATCATTATCATGTATTATTTCTATTATTGTCATCTATCATTATCGTTCATATTGTTAAGGCTTTGACAAAGATTAAAGATTATGGATATTAAGATAAGATTATTAACGATAATAATTACATATGACCTATTATTCAATGATTTTTAGGTTCTCGCTTTATTAAATTCTCATTCGCCTTTCATAAGGATAAATGATATATTCACAATATTCTTGTGCATCAAACATCTTGTGACTATGAAACAAAAATCTAAAATCGGGAAATTATTATACATATGATCTGTTATCTTTTATATCATATATTTACTATCTGGGATATCGTGTACTCGTTCATTATTATCAAATTGGCGCCAAAAAAAAAAAATTATTTATGGTCTGATTTTACATGAAGAATAGAAAGATCATCGTTCCCTTCAAAAAAATCATCAACATAACACATTTGGTTCGCAAAAGACAAAAAGGAAAGAAAATATTAATTTACGAAATGGTTTATCATTTTATTCATTTTTAAAATTCATTTTCGCGGGGGGTAAAACAAAAAAAATTTCTTTGTGGCGGATGGTCAGATCATTGTAATAATTCGTAATAATTCGTAATAATTCGTAAAAAAAAAAAATAGATTATAATTGATAATAATTGATAATAATAAACAGATCAAAACGAAAATGAAAAATAGGTAGTTGTACGCCATCAATATTATTGTCTCTTTTTAGCAAGCCACACTTACAATAAACATTAATTAGGAATTAAATATAATATAGATTAAATAAAATAAATAAATAAATAAAATAAAAATAAATATTTGAAATAAAAATAAATAAAATATAAATAATTATCTCAAAAATAGAGATATCTAATTATTATCATCTTATCCAGTATGGGATTAAAGTATATCATTGTCCCATATACATAATCACACATAATCACACATACTTTTAATCTATCTCTAATCTATGTATTTACTTGTAAATTTAAGGTGAAATTGAAATTGAAAAATTATAATGAAATTATGTAATTTTTAGTGGTTTTATTTTATAGTGACAGCACAATCTTTACAAATTGTGGTTGTTCTGTTGACAATAAGATATAAATAATTAACAAAAAGATAAAAATGGATAAAAGAGAGACAAAAAGAATAAAGGAATTAATCAATTACGTATGTAATGAAAAGAAATGATAAAAGAAAGTTGATTTAAAAATAATTTATTGAAGGAAAAAAAAAGCACACGTTAGTTAAAGTTAAGTTATAAACAATATACCAAATGATTATTCAAATGAAATGAAATTTGTTCATTATCATTATTATTCCAGAACCTCATTCTATCACTCAACTCGGCTTACTCTTCTTTCTCAACATCGTTACATCATTTTCATATTCTCTATTTTCTCACCCCAATTCTTTTTTTTTTCAATTCTCTTAATTGTTGTCATTTTTTTTTATTAAAAAAAAATTAATTTGTGATATATAATAATTAATTAAATCACATAATTATTCTTGAAATAATTACGAATGACTTTATAATGACCTTCGAATGACCTAGTCATATCAAAATGGTCAAAATTATAATGTCACATTTAATTAACCAGGTCATTTTGACATAATTTATTGGAGGTGAAAATTATGATTGGTTAAATTAAATGACCAAATCAATCTGAGGTCACTGTTTGTTGATCTAGAATTCTTAGTTAATCTACATATATTTTAAACTAAAAGCTTTTTGAAGAATATTTTTACCTCGGCCTAAAATTCATATATATTTTGATTCTAATATATCGGGATAAATTATTTTGAATATTTTACAAGACATGAAAATGAATTTAATAATTTTTTAATATAATTGACAACAAAGAAAAATTTGGATGTTAGTATAATAATACATTTTTCCTTTTTAAATGAAAAGGTTTATTAATAGTAATAAAGATTATTTAAATTTGTTGTGATTCTGATTACACTAAATTTTGATCTCATGGTGATGTAATTTTTTACAAACTCATATTTAATAAAGTCACACCACACTAATTCAATAATAAAAAGTAAAAAAGAAGTAAATTAAAATTAATTAAAATTAATTATTAAATTGTATTGTATTGTATTTTTTTTTTTTTTTTTTGGATCCTTGGCAGTTTGATATTAGAAATGCGAACATGTAAGATATAAGTTTTGAGATTATTGTATGTATCAATTTTTTAATTTATGTCAAGTGACTTTTTACAATTTATAATTTATCTCATGAAATTCTTTTTTTAATTAAATGCCACGTATCCTGCTTACCCCTTTTAAATTATATTAATTATATTCTAATATGGTTGATGATATATTTGATATATATATATTTGGTAAAAAGCACAAGACATTATCAATTGCATATAAACCTAATACACCACCTAACACACAAGGCACGGCACATTACGATAATACAAAATAGCTAAATAAATATAACAACCAAAAAATCATTCTAAACATTCTTTGAATAAAGATCTTCAATGCATCATTATTATTTACTATTATTTATTATTATTATTATTATTATTATTTCTTATATATAAAAAAAAATTCTGCAGCAATTAGGTTGATAACTTAATTTAGTAATTTAAAGTAATTTGCAATAAATTTTCTGTGATTTTTCGGAATAGTTTGCAGTAATGAAGTAACGAAAGAGGTAGTTATTTATTTTCCTTTTATTATCTTATTGTGTTTTCTCGTTTCTTTCTTTCTTTACCATCTTACCATTATTATATCATTATTGAATTAGTTATGCATTTTTTAATTTTTCTTAAATTGCCACATGACATGATTCTCAATCATGACATGATCACATATCATATATGATATATCACAACATGTAAAAGTAAAGTATGTCACAATATATCTATTAATATCTCATATTAAATATTAGAATAATTTCCCAATAATAATTTCAATATTGAAACAAAAAAAAATACTTTATAAGAAACAAAAAAATAATGGAATCAAGTTATTTTTGTATTTTTTATAATAATAATTACTTTTTTATTTTTATTTTAAATTCGTTTTCTTTATTTTATTTTATTTCATGTATTTTATCCTGTCACAACATATCAATACAAAAAAAGAATTATATATCATCAAATAAAAAAAGTATCATCGATACGATACTATACAAAAATTCAATACTACAAAATATCAATACTGTATCGAATACTACAAAATATCAATACTGCAATAATACAACAATATATTCAATAGGCTTATCAACAAAAAAAAAGAGAGAGTTACAGTAGGTGAGTATAATAGTAAAGGTGCAGTTATGTTTTGCAGTTCAGTTTACAAACAGGTTTCGATAATCGCATATTCAACATTCCTTGCATTCAATAAAAATATACCATTATTTTACATTAAAATATATATATTATCCTTTTGTGTAATCATTTTAATTATACATTTTAATATACTTTTTAACTTCTCACTTTAATTTATACTTAACTTCATATGATTGTCGAAATTTTAATATAAATGAGTGCAAATCTTTTTCTCTCTCGAAAAAAAAAAATTCAAAAAAAAGCCATCTCCTAGATCATTTACCAGATTTTTAGATAATAACAAAAATATATTTAGAATAAAAAAAAAAAATCTCTATAAATATATAGCTCATTTTTGCCACTTTTTTTTTTTTATTCACAAAAAATTATTCAAAAAAAAAAAAGTATTAATTATTGGCAACAAAAGTGAAATATATTATAGAAATTATTAGCAAAAAAAAAAAACATTTATAATTAAAAAAGATGGCCCTCCAATGGTATGGACAAAATGCTTGCCTTCGAGTCAATGAAGATAGCATTACAATTGGTGATACTATTGATAGTCAAGCAGATTTAACTGCTGTTCAAGTTACTGTTTCTTCAGCACAAGGTCGATTACTTTATAATATAGAATATAAACCTTCCGAATGTGTTTCATCCCCTTCCTCCTTCACTTCTTCTACTTCATCGTCATCTTCAACCAGAGGAAATTATAAACCAAGAATTAATCGTTTAAAGAATGAATATCAACAATATCAACATAGTAGAGAAAATTCTTCCGTACTTAAAACTTCTACTCCTCATGTAGGAGCAGCAGCTAGTGCGGTAGCAGCTAAATTTAATTATCATAATGAAAATATTAATCGTTCAAGAACTCATTCTCGACAAGGAAGTTCATTTTCCGATACAATTACCACCACCTCTTCTAATGATAAAATCATTTCTTCAGACCAAAGGATTTCTTCGGATTCTTTATGGGATGATTGGATTGTTAAATTTCTTCACAAAGATGATGATTTAGCAATTGAAGATGCTTCAATGGAAGATTGGGTAAGCTTAATTTATTATTAATTTATTTATTTTTTTATTGATTTTATAATTTATTAATTTTCTAATTTTATATATATATATATATTAATTAAAAAATAGATATTTGAAACGATGTAAAATTATTCGGTAAAAAAAAAGAACAGAATGGAAAAAATTTTTCATCAAAGATTCTGGTAAACCTTTGGTGATAAAAAATTTTTTTTTTTTTAATTAAAAAAAAAGAAACTTGTACAATAGCTTCAAAAATAAATTTAATTTTTTTCTTAGACAAAAAAAAAACAAATAAAAAACACTTTAATTTATAAAACTTCGAAGAATTTTAATATCGAATTCTATTAATCGTAAAGCACAAACACAAATCACAAACACAATCAAAAAGACATTTCGTTCATCATTTTTTTGAAAATTTTTTTCACTTTTTTTTTCACGACTTTACTTAATCCTCTTTCGCTTTCTATATACAGTATATATATATTATATAAGTTATATATATATACCATACCACTAAACCCTCCTAAGAATATGAATAAATAGAATAAATACAAAAATATATATTCTTTCATCACCCGAGATAGATGATAAGTTTAGTCATCGTTATTATTATCGTTTGTAAAGATTATCATAACTAAAGAAGAATAAATAATATTAAATAATTTTTCTCTACAACTCTTTTCATCTTTCTACGTGATGTCATAGAGCATAAGCTATACATATGATTTTTTCAATACCCCCCCCCATAAGATTAACAATAATTTACGCGCACGAAACATTTTTTATTTTATTTTTTCATGTAATTTTTTTTTTTATTATTATATTTTATTATTTTTACTATAGTATTTTATTTTCTTGTAAATTTTTTTTTTTGGTTCAATGGTTCTAATGAGGACTATCAGTTACTATATTCTTTTGTATATAAAAAAAAAAAGAAAAAAAAGACAATATATTTGTTACGTAATAAAATTTATTATGTAACATTACTCATTATATCAGATATATTATGTTATTACATTATCAATTGTTTATATTAAATATATATAAATATATTTTCATGTGAAGAACACAGTTTAGTATTTTCGCTTTGCTTAAATGTTATTCACTTTCAAAATGTCCAAACAAGTGAAATAACAAGTAAAAAACGAATAACAGTAAAAAAGTATACACGGAGTTTTATTTTTCATTCATTAAAATAATGAATGAGGATGAAGTAATAATAATAATTAATAATAATAATAAAAATGATAAACAAAGGGAGAGTAAAAATATTTTAAATCGGAGTTATTTGATTTATTTATTTAATTGAATTTAATTTAATTTAATTTAGTTAATCAATTTATATTTATTTTTAACAGGATATGGACGTTATTTTTAATTTAATTAAAATAATTTTAACCATTTACCGAGTAAACGATAATTATAATGGATGCTGGTATATTACGTTTTAAAAGTATTTGAATAGCTTAATTAGTTATTAAATTAGTTAAAATTAGTTAATTTGTGTAATAAGTCGCAATCGCGCACAAACTGGAAGGAGGTATAAATACGTAATATTATTTATGTATGTTTCGTAAACTATTCGTGTAAATTATTCGTAGCTTACGTACAACAACTTCTCGCAGCATACAAAATTATTATTATGGATTATTAAATGATGTAAAATATACTTTTTAAAATCATGATCGACCGCAGTTTAACAATTTGTAGTGGCGGTTTTTGGTGTACGACAAACAAACAAACAAATAAAAAATACAAGAAACTAACGGAGATATTCCTTTCCTTAATCTTTTATCTTTTTTTATTATCATATAAAATCGAGATTTTTCTCATTTATTATTATAATTCTTATTATTTATTATTTATTAATATTATTTATTAATATTTATTATTTTCTTTTTCATTTTTTCTATTTTTTTTCTTGTTTTTCTTTTCTTTAATACTTGTTTTTTTTTCTAGGAGGCATTATTGTTATTATTATTAACAATATCAATAGCTAAATAGCAGCAGCAGCACACGGTCATAAGATCTAATAAGTATTATTTAAGTATTATTTAATTGTTCTTTAAAATGTTTTCTGTTATTCAAAAAAAAAAAAAAAAAAACTATAATATTATCAAAACTGTAATATTGTATATCTAACCATTATTATTTATTATTTGAATTTTTAAATGATTTGAACAATTAAGTAATGGTTCATTTCCTTGCTTCTTTGAATTAAAAATTTATCAAGAGTTTCGCAACTTAAAGATCTTTTGTGTTGTATTACTTATATTACTTACACAGATGTAAATTGGATTATTATATTTGGGATCATTTATTATAACTGATAATATATTTTATTATTTTATAATATCTATTTTAATGTTTTATTTATTTTCGGCGTATCAATATAGTAATAGAGAAAACATACAAAGATGATCATTCATACTGTGTGTTATACTGTGTATGTAAGATTGAGTTACTGTGTAGAGTTGAGAGGAAGTAAGAATAAAAAAAAAAATAATTAGATGAAAATAATAGATGAGATTTGAGAATTAATATGAGATTAAATAAAGAGGTAACTTAATAACGAAAGATAACTTTACGAAATAATTATTTTTATTTCATCACTAATATAATATATTATAAATTAATATATAAATCAAATATGACCATAATTAGAAAATATATTCTTTGAAAATATTCCAAAATATTACAAAAACATAACAAATATCACTGACGTTCTCTCTCCCTTCCTCTCCTTTTCTCTTTTCTATTTTATGCAGTATTTTAAAAATTTATATGTAATCCTTTGTCTGGCATAAATGGATGATCCGTGTGTATTTTTATTTTTATTTTTTTATATTCATAAAAAAAAAACGTAGTATTAACAGTAATACAGTAATGGCAGTAATGGAAGTAATAAATTTTCATTTATTCAATCATTCATACTCATAAAGGGTAGCAATATTCTGAATATTTCGTTTCGTTTATAGTCGTACGAGTTTATTATTAAAAATTATCCTAAAATAATGTTCTAAGGAACCAAATATAATTATATTTAATTATATTTAATTATATTTAATTATATTTAATTATGTTTATTATAAATAAGAGAAATAGGCGTAAAAATTAAAATCTCATGTTGCAATCTCATGTTGTGGGCGTAAATTACTTAATTTTTTTTTATAGAAAAAAATCAAAATATGCAAGAAACATTAATTCGTTGTTGCGTTATCATGTGATTTTATTTGAAACATGTGGTTTTTTTTTAATACCCATAACCATTACGCACGTCGCGCGTATTTTTATCGAATTATATTATTTATTTTTAATTTTGCTGCACGGTGCTTAAGATTATGTTTAAGGTAATGCTTGACGATGCGCCTGATGACACTTGATCATGCAATGTCTTTTTTAAAAAAATTGATTGTAGTTATTTTAATTACATATTTCAAACAAAATATACACACGAAATGTACAAAATTATAAAATATACCAAATGTAATGCACAACACAAAATGTATGTATAATAATAATAATGGTCGTAAATATCGAATGTTAATTGTTAACTGGTTATTTATTTTTTTTTTTTTGTATAAATATTATATTTTTATCATATAATTAATTATAATTAGTTATAATTAGTCACACAATTAACCATAAGTAGTCACATATGATTTACATTCATTACTTGATTTGCTATTGTCATTGTTCAAATTATTTTTTGAGACTAAACCAATTTAATACATTTTATTTAAAATTATAATTTTACCATTTTCATGACGTTTAAACACATTAAGAAAATACATTTGAAAGAAACTTAAAATGCATTATTTTTTTTCTTTCTGTTCTTTCAAAACTTCTTTTCATACATATAATGCGTATAGGGTATAAATATATAAAAATAAATAAAATCATAAATTTTTAAGTATTATTATATATGTAGGTACTGTATAAACTTTAATCTTGGATTTTTAATACTTACATTATTAAATTTCACGCATATACAGTACATTTTAAGATACATATTCAACTCACTTTATATAATTATCATTAAAAATTCATTGAATTCTCCTGCATTTCATATTAAACTATTTTCAAAATAATTTTTAATACACGTGTTTTATCGTTTTATTCGTTTAACTTGAAAATGATTGAATCTGGTAAAAATTATATTTGAACTGGTTTAATTGTAAATTAGTTTAGTATGGATGTTAGAAATTGTTGTACTTTTTTTTTTTTTTAAAAAAAAAAAATTAATTACAAAAACAACACGAAGACGAATTCACCCGAATGAGAATGAAATATATACTATTTGAACTAATTATTATTGGTTACTAAGAATAAGCGGGACGAGAAAAAAAACAAATTATAAATTATTCCTGTTTCTTATATGATTATCTTGATTAGAATCTTTAATCAATAAAAAAAAAAATCTTATTTAATAATTTTGATAGATTTTTGAAAAGAAACAAACAAGTAATTTATTTCTTTATACTGCAAATGGCTTGTTTGTTTTATTTCTTATTGTTAATTTCTGGAAAAAAACAAGATAATTATTTTTTTTTGTTAAATAAGAAAATCTTGTACATGTTATGGGTAATGTATGCTAAAAAAAAAATTATTTAAACAAGTTAAAATACCTGTAAATTATGTGTCAAAAAAATCACATGTTTTAATTTAATTCTCGCAGTCACTGCGAAAATGTTAATGTATTTAATTTGTTGTGGTGGCTTTTCATACTTTGAATATTAGTGAGATAATTAAATATATCACAAATATTCTATAATGAAATAGAGTGAATTGATTTAATAATCAAATAATATGCATATGAAATCTTCAATCAAACCTGAAATTAACGGATAAAAGATAACCATATCAAAAGAAGAATTTGTTGTTGACTCACATTGATGATTTTTGCATTACTTTACATGATACATAAATTAAAAATTAAAAAAGACAAACAGTTCTTTGTATGTAAAAAAAAAAAAAAAAAACTTAATATTTAAATAATGATCTGATCTGTTTTCTTTTATATCAATAACACAAGGAAAAAAAAAAAAACTATTATATAAATAAATAAATGTATAACATCACATTTTTAACAATAGAATAAAATCTATTATTTATCAATAATTTAAAATAATACCCTATTTTATAAATTCATTAAAACGTTACGTTAAGTAAAAAAGTACACTATGAATAAATGAATAGCCGCCGATTTGGTAATGAAAAGAATGCCATATTCAATAACTAGACTACAATCTTGAATCTTTACAAGAATTTATCATTTATTAGAAAATTTGAAAATCTAACTTCCTTTGAAGTTTAGGATCATATGAATCGTAGATTCTCTATGAAAATTGTAATGATTGAATGATTGTGCAAGGTCTTACCGTCCTACAAGTTGTACCCGCAAAAACAAGTTGGTCAGGTGAACTTTTTCCTTTTTTATTAATTAAGTTCTTAAAATCTTTCAATAAGTACAAATTTGATATTCAACTTCAAAAGAAGAGGAAAGTTTCTCCAATTAAATTTTTTTTTTTTGAAAACTGACTCTTTCTACTCTAGAATGTGTATAATTGAATCATCTTGAATATTATAATCAGAGAGTTTTTGATGATCTTCCAATTTTTTGTCAAAATAATATAATTGTGCGTTGGCGTTAATATTAGGAATTTTACCCTTTATGTCTATGATGTTGTCTGTGTATTTAACTTCAATCTTAATCATTGAGTTTCTTTTAGTACTCGAAGAAAAAATTTCAATTCTAATTTGCATATTTTCACGAAATAAATATTTTAAATGAATAGTGAATTCATTTTGAACGTTGTAGTAAGCAAGTATATTGTCGTCATCAAGAATTTCTCCAAAGAAATAAAGTTTTTGAACATTTGGAGGGATTCCTTGAAGTTCTTCAATGAATCTTTTTATTTTTAAAATTTTTTCAGTTGGTTCAATTTCAATTTCAATCGGTTTTCCTTTCAAGGTTTTTACATAAATTTTCATCTTTTAGAGAAAATATTATTAAAAGTGGAAATGGATAAAAATTAATAATATGCAAGTTTCGGATAATCTGATACTTATTTATTTCAAAATCGGACCTTTTTCCTTTTCACTCCATTTGGAAAAAAAAGAATCAATATATTTGCATAATTTTATGACCTTTTCATTTTATAGTAAATATTTTTTTTTCAATATTACTACTGAACCCTTTTCTAAATCCTTAAACAATTTATACCTTATTTATTTTTTATTCCATGCCATGCTATTCTCGATTTAAACGAGCCTTAAATAATATATTTTATTTAACCATTTTATTTAATGCTATATTAACAAACTACGTAGACTACAATCTTAAATCTTGTCATTTATTTAAATATATTAGAAATTTGAAAATCTAACTGAGCTTCAGGGCCAAATAAAGTGTAGATTCCTTCCGAATATTGTAATCCTGCAGGGTTCTACCTTCTTCAAGTGGTTTAGACACAAAAATAAGCCAAGTGGAACACCTTCCGGACCCTGAGCTAACTTTTAACTCTTTCAATAATAAAACTTGATTCAACGTCTAAAGTAATAGTTTTTCTAGTTGAAGTTTTCACAAAAATCTACATACTTCCTAAATGAGAAGTTACATTACAAATTATAGTCAAACCATCTTGGATATTGTAGTTAGAGAGTTTTTTACGATTATCCAATTTTTGGCCACAATAATATAATCGAATGTAGGCGTTAATATCGGGAATTTTATTCTTTATGTCTTTGATGGTGTCTGTGTATTTAAATTCACTTTTTAAGATTCTTTTAGTACCCGTAATTCTGCGCATTAATTTGCGAAGCAAATATTTTAAATGAATAGTGGATGTCATAATGAGCAATTGTATTGTCATCATCAAGAATTTCTCAAAATTTTTTCAGTTGGTTCAATTTCAATTTCAATCGGTTTTCCTTTCAAGGTTTTTACAAATTGTCATCCTTTAGAGAAATAATAATGAATGTTAATACGCAAGTTTTGGATGATCTGACCTTATTAGAAAAAAAAAAGAAATTATACAAAAAATCAAGAATTTTAAAGATTTATATTGTACGTAGGTTCGTTAAGTGCTCATTACAAGTATTACAAGTTTATTGATATTTGCATAATTTTATTTATTTTTTTAATATTACTACTGAATCTTTTATATAATCTTAAATAATCCATACCGTTATTTATATTATTTTTTTTTTATTTCATGCGCAATATGCTATTCTCGATATAAAAAATATATGACGATTAGGAATTTTAAATTTAATATCTGATAAATTGTTGACTTATGCGACATTCTTAAATCTCATTTATATTAGAAATTTGAAAATCTAACTTCCTCTAAGCTTCAGGACTAGATGAAGTGTAGCTTCCTTCTGAATATTGTAATCAGACAGGGTCCTACCATTTTCAAGTTGTTTACCCGCATAAATTAGTGCCTGTTGGCCAGTCGGAATACCTTCCTTATCTTGAATTTGCGTCTTAACTTGATCAATAGTATCACTTGATTCAAATTGAAAAGTAATAGTTTTTCCAATTAAATTTTTCACATAAATCCGCATATTGCCATTTCCTACATTAGAAGTTATATTACAAATTATAGTTGAACCTTCTTGGATATTGTAATCAGAGAGTTTTTTACGATCATCCAATATTTGGCCACAATAATATAATCGAGTGTAGGCGTTAATATCGGGAATTTTATTCTTTATGTCTCCGACGGTGTCTGTGTATTTAAATTCAGCCTTTAAGATTTTTTTAGTACCCGTAGCTTCATAATTAATTTCCACATTAATTTTCATATTTTCGCGAAGCAAATATTTTAAATGAATCGTAGATTTATTTTGAATGTCGTAATGAACAATCGTATTGTTGTCATCAAGAATTTCTCCAAAGAAATAAAGTCTTTGAGAATTCGGAGGAATTCCATGAAGTTCTTCAATAAATTGTTTTATTTTTAAAATTTTTTCAGTTGGTTCAATCTCAATTTCAATCGGTTTTCCCTTCCAGGTTTCTACACAAATTTTCATCTTTTAGAGAAAAAGTGGAATCAAAATGCAAGTTTCGGATGATTTGATACTTATTTATTTCAAAATCGGACTTTTTTTCTTTTCACTCCATTTAGAAATAAGAATCAATAGGAGGAACGGATGCATTTATATATGTTAATCCGTTAGGCACTCATTACAAGCTTATTTATATTTGCATAATTTTATAGCATATATAATTTTTTTTTATAATTTCTTAAATATTTTATATTTTATTTAAATTTTACTTCATGCTATTCTCGATTTAAAGGAGCCTTAAATAATATATTTTACTTAAACATTTATTTAAAGAAAAAAATGCTTATATTAACAATTAGACTACAATCGTAAATCTTGTCATTTATTTAAATATATTAGAAATTTAGAATCTAACTCCCTCCGAGCCTCAAGACCATATGAAGCGTATCTTCCTTCTGAATATTGTAATCCTGTAGGACCCTACTATCCTCAAGTGCTTTACCCGCAAAAATAAGTCGTTGTTGGCAAGGTAAAATACCTAACTTATCCTGAACTAACTCTTTAACTCTTTCAATAGTAAAACTTGATTCAACGTTTAAAGTAAAAATTTTTCCTTCCAAACCTCTTATAAAAATTTGCATACTACCACTTCTTATATTAGAAGTTATATTACAAATCATTGTCGAACCATCTTGGATATTGTAATCGGAGAGTTTTTTACGATCATCCAATATTTGGCCACAATAATATAATCGAGTGTAGGCGTTAATATCGGGAATTTTATTCTTTATGTCTCCGACGGTGTCTGTGTATTTAAATTCAATCTTTAAGATTCTTTTAGTACCCGTAGCTTCATAATTAATTTCCACATTAATTTGCATATTATCGCGAAGCAAATATTTTAAATGAATAGTAGATTCATTTTGAATGTCATATTGAGCAATCGTATTGTTGTCATCAAGAATTTCTCCAAAGAAATAAAGTCTTTGAGAATTTGGAGGAATTCCATGAAGTTCTTCAATAAATTGTTTTATTTTTAAAATTTTTTCAGTTGGTTCAATTTCAATTTCAATCGGTTTTCCCTTCAAGGTTTTTGCATAAATTTTCATATTTCAGTGAAATAATGAAATAAGTATATAAGTTTTGATGATCTGACCCTTATTTATTCTCTAAATCGGACTTTCTTTACTCCATTTAGAAAAAAAGAATCCAATATACAAAAAATCAAGTGATGCAAATAATTATGAATTTATATTACAAGTTTATTGGTATTTGCATAATTTTAATTTATTGCGTAAATTTTTTCAATATTACTACTGAATCCATGCGCAATATGCTATTCTCAATTCAAAAGAGTACTAAATAATATATTTCGATTAGGAATTTTAAATTTAATATCTGATAATTAGTTGACTTAATTAAAAGAATGAATGCTATATTAACCGACAATCTTGAGTCTCAAATATATTAGAAATTTGAAAAGCTAACTTCCTCTAAGCGTCAGGACTAGATCATGAATTGTTTTATTTTTAAAAAATTTCATCAGAAGGTTCAATCTCAATTTCAATTGGTCTTCCTTTCAAACTTTTTACATAAATTTTCATCCTTAAAAATAGTAAAGCGGAATGCATCTTTTTTTTAAAAAAAAATTTCCCATTGTTTCTAAATATGGAAAGAAAAATAATAGGTATTAACAATTTAAATAATTTTTTTTTATTCTATGCTATTCCCGACACTCAAATATTAGAAAATAATAGAAAATGACACATAAACATTTTGAATTAAATAAATGTTAAAAATTAGTTGTTGGAAAGGCGGAATACCTTCCGTATCCTGAGCTAACTCATCAACTGTATCAATAGTAAAACTTGGTTCAACTTCCAAAGTAATAGTTCTTCCAGTCTGATAACAGCGACTTCCACATTAGAATTCTATTACAAATTATAGTCGAACCATCTTGGGTATTATAATCAGAGATTTTTCGATTGCCTTCCATAATAATATAATCGAGTGTTGGCATTAATATCGTGAATTTGTTCTTTGTGTCTCTGATGGTGTTGGATATTTAAATTAAATCTTTAAGATTCTTTAGTACCCGTAGCTTCATAATTAATTTTCACATTAATTTGCACATTTTCGCAAAGAAAATATTCAAAATGAATAGTAATGAGCAATTGTATTTTTGTCAAAAAGAATTTCTCTAAAGAAATAATTCTTTGAGCATTTGGAAGAATTCCTTAAAGCTCTTCAATAAATTGTTTTATTTTTAAAATATTTTTAGTTCAAGGTTTTTGCATAAATTTTCATAAAATTAAAAGTGGAATGAATTTTATTTCAAAATCGGACCTATATAAATATACAAAAAAAAAAAAAAATCAAGGTGCAAATAATTAAAGATTTATATATGTAATTCGTTAAGTACTCATTATAGGTTTATTGATATTTGCATAATTTTATAGCTTTCATTTTATCGCATATATTTTTTCAATATTACTACTGAATCTTTTTACAAATTCTTAAATAATTTTAGTTTTTTTTTATTCCATGCAATTTTCTATTCTCGCTTGTATTAGATATTTAAAATCTATCCTCCTCTTCTAACCTTCAATTCTAGACGAAGCGTAGATTTATTCTGAATTTCGTATTTTTCCAACGTCTTATCATTATAAAGTCGTTTATTCGCAAAAATAAGTCGTTGAAGATGAGGCATAGTCTTAAGATCTGTCTTAAGATGAATTAACTTTTTAACTCTAAGAATACTAAAACTTGGTTCAACGTCCAAAGTAAAGATTTTTCCTGATAAAGTTTTTATAAAAATTTGCATACTGCCACTTTCTACGTTAGAAATAGTTTTCGTCGAGTCACCTTGGACATCATAATCAGAGCCACTTTCTACGTTAGAAATAGTTTTCGTCGAGTCACCTTGGGCATCATAATCAGAGCCACTTCCTACGTTAGAAATAGAAATTCCATCACAAGTTATCGTTGAGTCATCTTGGATATTATAATCAGAGAGATTTCGATTGTTTTCCAATTCTTGGCCAAGATAATATAACCGAGAATGGGTATTAATATCGGGAATTTTATTCCTTATGTCTCCGATGACGTCTCTGGGCTTAACTCCAATTTTCATGAATTTTATAGTACCCGTAGCTTTATGATTAATTTCCACATTAATTTTCATATTTTCGCGAAATAAATATTTTAAATGAATAGTGGATTCATTTTGAATGTCATAATGAGCAATTGTATTGTTGTCATCAAGAATTTCTCCAAAGAAATAAAGTCTTTGAACACTTGGAGGAATTTCATGAAGTCCTTCAATAAATTGTTTTATTTTTAAAATTTTTTCAGAAGGGTTAATTTCAATTTCAATCGGTTTTCCTCTCAAAGTTTTTACATAAATTTTCATCTTTTTTTAGAGAAATGAATGAAAATGAATATGCAAGTTCTTTTTGGTGATTTGATTTCAAAATCGGACTTTCTTTACTCCATTTAGAAAAATGAAAAAAAAATATATAACTGATATTATAATTTTTTTCAATATTACTACAGAATCCTTTTAAATAATTTATACCGTTATTTATTTTTTTTATTACATGCGCAATTTGCTATTCTCAATTTAAAAGAGTTTTAGAAAATGACACTACAGTCTGACCTCTATATAATCACATTTTCGTGATACAAAAAACTGTGACAAGTATAGAGGTTTTTTTTACATAGCATTAATAGGCGATGGTTTCATGAAAGGTGTGACTATAAAAGAGGTGTGACTATATAGGAGATCAGACTGTATATACATTTTAAAGATCAATAATACTTGCCTAAATGAAAATAATGTTATATTAAATAATTTGTAATTTATTAGAAATTGAAATCTAGCTTCCTCTGAGTTTCAAGATAATATTGCAATTCTGCAGAATCCTATTATCGGGAAATTGGTTATGCGCAAAAAAAAGTCGTTGTTTCTCAGGTGGAATACCTAGCTTATCTTGAATTAACTCCTTAACTCTATAAATAGTGAAACTTGATTCAACTTGCAAAGTAATTTTCCAGTTGATGTGCTCACAGAAATCTGAATACTGACGCTTTCTACGTTAGAAATAGTTATCGTTTAGTCATCTTGGATATTATAATCAGAGCTACTTCCTTCGTTAGAAATAGAAATTCCATCATAGGTTATAGTTGAGTCATCTTGGATATTATAATCAGGATTTTGATCGTTTTCCGATTTTTAGCCAAGATAATATAACCGAGAACGGGAATTAATATCAGAAATTTTATTCTTTATGTCTCTGATGACATCTTTGGGTTTAACTCCAATTTTTATGAATTTTATAGTACCCGTAACTGTATTATTAATTTTTCATATTTTCACGAAACAAATATTTTAAATGAATGTCATAATGATCAATTGTATTGTTGTCATCAAGAATTTCTCCAAAGAAATAATTTTTTGAACATTTCAATAAATAGTTTTTATTTTAAAAAATTTTTCATAAAGGTTAATTTCAATTACAATCGGTTTTCCCTTTCAAGGTTTTTACATAAACATTCATCTTTTTTAGAGAAATGAATGAAAATGAATATACAAGTTCTTTTTGATGATTTGATCCTTATTTATTTCAATTCGAACTTTTTTCTTTTACTCCATTTAGAACAATGAATCAGAATAAGGAGGCTATATAACAAACAAAATTTTATATTACTGATAATTTTATAATTTTTTTCAATATTACTACTGAGTCCTTTTGTATATTCTTAAATAATTTATACAGTTATTTTATTTTATTTTTTTTTAAATTTGCTACTCTCGATTTAAAAGGGTACTAAATAATATGCAGTGTGTTACTGGACAAATTTGCCTTGTGCACAAAATCTACCCCTAGCAAAATTTTTTGATCGGTCTTTTGACATGCAGCAAATCCCTTGTACCATAGTTGAAAAGCTGTTTCGTCTGAAAATAACGTTTTTCCTCAATTGTCATTAAGGTGTTATTGTGCTCATTCTAGGCCATACGTCGCAAAATTAATAAGTATGATACCTTTACACCTTTTTTAAACAACTTGTTTACTAAGTTCGCGAAGATATTGAGGAATTACTTCTTACAACTGAGCAATTTCCTATGAACTTTCCGAAGTAATCTTTTTTGGATGTCTTCAGCGTTTTTATGAGCTACACTTCAGTTTTTTTAAGTTTTGCAATAATAATAAATTGTAGACCTTGGAATATTCATTTTCTGCTGTAGTTTTCACAATATTTATAGTTGTAGGTGGCATTTTGGTTGGTCATTGTTCGGAGGCAAAAAAGATTATCACGGTGATCAAAATCATCACTTATTATTACGTGAAATTTACGTTTAAATTGGGCCTGGTGGCACTAATTTAATTCTGGCTATCAAACTTCCGTAACACACTGCTGTGGTGAGACGAAGGATTGATAAGATGGTACGAAGATGGCAGTGCAGAAAACATGTGGTGTGGGAACACAAATGATGGGAATGAAGAGAGAAATATAGAAGTAGCAGTAGTAAAAGAAAGAAAAGAGAGTTCCTTTTTGCAGCATTTTTCTTAAGAATTAATGACACTTTAATCTTTTATTTTTATCTTTTTCTTTATTAATTAAATAACTATAATAAGATTTACGAATAGCGATAAACATATCAATAATTATATAATAAGTGTTAGAAGTAGTGACAGAATAGAAACACGCCGCTGTAATATTTTGTTGCCCAACTTCTAATAAAATTTTCTTTTACTGTTCAATCGTAAATAAACGTTTCATCTCTTATAAATCTGTTTTAACACCGATAGTGTACGTAGGGAAAATTACCTCTACTTCACTTACTCACACACCTTTTCACGATTTTGTAGTTGTTATTTAAGTTGACGCACTGTATAGCGATACACGAAGAAGTGTAAGCTATTATTGTGACTGGGAACTTGATTTGTTGTGTGCTGTCCAGACGTGACACTGTATTTAATTAGAAAATTTAAATTAACTTCTTCTAAGCTTCAGGATCAATTGAAGCTGAATATTGTAATCCTGCAGGGTTCTACCTTCAAGTGACTTACCCGCAAAAATTAGTTGTTGCTGGAAAGCAGAATACCTTCCGTATCCTGAGCTAACTCTTTTAATAGTAAAACTTGATTCAACGTCTAAAGTAATAGGTTTTCCAGTTAAACTTTTCCAAAAATCTGCACATTTCTTGCATGAGAAGTTATTTACAAATAATAGTCGAACCATCTTGGATATTGTAGTTAGAGAGTTTTTTTTTCGATTATAAATTTTTGGCCGCAATAATATAATTGAGTGTTGACGTCAATATCGAGAATTATATTCTAAATTCAATCTGTAAGATTCTTTTAGTATCCGTAACATTGATTTGCGAAGTAAATATTTTAAATGAATTCAAAGAAATAAAATCTTTGAACATTTGGAGGAATTCCATGAAGTTCTTTAATGAATTGTTTTGTTTTTGGAATTTTATCAGAAGGTTCAATTGAAATTGAAATTGGTTGTCCCTTCAAGGTTTTTACATAAATTCTCATAATTAAAGATAGAAACAAGATAAAATACCATAGCCTCTTTTTTTTTTAAAAAAAAACCCCCATTAATTCTAAATATGAAAAAGAACAATAAATAGGTATAAATATGTCTAAATAAAGTAGTAAAATTTATATTTAAAACATAAGATAAATAATAATTTTGATCATATATATATATAAATCATTTTCAAATTATTACTGGTGTGGTGCTTATACCCGGGTGATGCTTATTCTCGGTAGGATACGGTAAACATCTGATGACTTAATGATATATTAACCAATTAGATTATAATCTTAAATCTTTTAAAAAAATTTAATATATTAGAAATTTGAGATCGAACTTCTTAAGAATCCTAATTATCCATCCTCAAGTTGTTTACCCCAAAAATAAGTTGAATTTTCAGGAGTATTACCTTCGTCTTCATGAATTAACTCCTTAAATAAAACTTGATTCAACTTGTAAAGTAATAGTTGCAAGTTTTAGGCATACTACCGCTTCCTCATTAGAAATTATATTAAATTATATTACAAATTATAGTCGAACCGTCTTGAAAATTATACGTAATCAAAGATTTTTCGATTGTCTTCCAATTTTTAGACACATAATTAAATCGAGTAGAATATTTTAAGTCATTTTTTAAGCAAGTACATATATTATTATCATCAAGAATTTCCCCGAAGAAATAAAGTTTTTGAACATTTGGAGGAATTCTTCAATGAATTATTTTATTTTTGAAATTTCAATTTCGATTGAAATTGGTCACATAAATTTAAATTCTAAAGAAACAGAAATCGTGTATGAAATGATCCTTATTTAAACATATCATATGATTTTATTTTAAAAATTAAAAAAAAATCGAATTTTAACTTTAAAAAATAAAGATCTTAACTTTAAATTTTTGCTTATAAACATTGAAATGATACATATCTTATAAAACTTTAGAATAATAAAAATATTTTAGGCTTAAAATTTGATATACGGACATTTTTTTTTTTACATATTAAAATTGTTTTACTTCATGTAGTTCATATTGTATAAATCCAGCTGATTTTTTCTTAAGAATCGACAGGATGCCTATAGAAATAAGCGTTACGATTTCTTTGGAGATTGTTTCTGCACAAGATTAAAGGGCATACTTCATTCTTAGTCATGTAATTTGTTAAACACTCGTTACAAAATGTGTGTCCACAAGAAGTTGTTACTGGATGTGTACATAATTTTAAACAAATTAGGCATATTAATTCATATAACATTAATCCTTTAACATGATTAAGATCAAATAGAGTATCATCTTCGA
This sequence comes from Diversispora eburnea, assembly GCA_910592015.1. NCBI lineage: Eukaryota > Fungi > Glomeromycota > Glomeromycetes > Diversisporales > Diversisporaceae > Diversispora > Diversispora eburnea. The sequence continues at coordinate 13,256 of CAJVPK010000072.1, read as the reverse complement.
GATCAGAGTTAAATGTTCCGAAGTAATCAACCTCCGTGTCTTCTTCCTTATATACAAAAGCCGGATATATTGTCTTCATTAACTTTTTTGCCCATTTTATCAATTCAGGGCAATCAGTTTTGAGCACGGTCACATCTTTAATCTTTGGGAACGTTGTAGTAAATATGGGTTCTCCAATTTCAGAGGTAAACCCACAACAATATCTAAATCTTAGAACTTCCAAATTTTTGCACTTCGTTAATCTCTCCAAAGGGGCACATCCAAAGAAATTGGAACAAATAAAATCTAAGAATCTTAGTGAATTTGCTTGTAATTCCAAAGAATTAATGACCCTAGAAGTTGGAGAAAGATAAATACTTTGAAACGTTTGTAATTTATTTTGTCGTTTTATAAATTCGGCAACTGCAGTAGAATGACAAGCTTGTGATCCAGTGGTTTGCATAAAAACACCAAAATGTTCCTAACATATATGTATAATATAACATGATCATTAATAATAAATAATAATAAGCAAAAAATTCTATGAAAAATATTTAAAATATTTACCACATTCGTATACCGTTTGCCAAGCTCTTGTAAGAATGCATTGGTTTCTGTATATAAACCAAACCATATTCTATCAATATCAGTAATATATTCCATTGCCTCCTTTTGAATAAGATAAACATTACGAGGAGGCCCAAATCCGACACCCTGGTCTGTTTCAATAAGATATAAAGTTCGTTGCAATTTTCTCTCCAAAATTTCAGAATTCTTTTCGAATAATTTTATTAATTTTTTCATTAAAACATAAAACCATGGATTTTTTGAACCACTAGGTGAATATGTTCCGCACCATCGATCTACTAAAGAAATTAGTGTACGATAATAAATGTGCCTGTGGTATGATGCGTAAGGATAATATGGTTTTCGAAAGTCAACATTTAAAGGGAATTTATAAACTTCAATCAATTCTTCTCTATCATTTTCATAAAGACAGTTCAAATATACATCAATAATTTTTAACAGAGAAGCATGATTGGTGTAATAAAAAGGTTTTGACCAAAGCAATCTTACAGCTTCATTAGACCAATTTTTATTCACAAGAAGACATGAATGTAGGTCGGGTAATTTTGCATGTCCATTACTAAGATAAAGGAAGATTTTATTAAGTATTATTCGGGGAAGTTCAAAGGACATTTTTCTTATTTTTCATAAATTTCAACCGTTAAAGAAAGTAAAAAAACAAAATATTTGGAGAGCGAGGCACGTAGCGTCATTTGAATAAAATGCAGAATTTTTATATATTTTCTTTCATATAACTAATTGAGAATTTATATTGTCGATCCTATTTCCCCATAATTCCCATAATAGGGAAAAGTTATTTATCTAAAATGTCACATGTGGTCCTTTTTTGTCTTTCCGAAAATTTTTGACATTGATATCTGTAAAGGAAAATAATTACCAAATTGTTTGTTTATTATTAATTCAGGTAAAAAAAAATGATGAAAATCAAGATCTTTTATTATTTCACGCTAGACAAGATATCGTGTGATAGGTAATCTTTCAATATTCCCAGGCGCGAAATTTTAACTTCTAAAAGTCAACGCATTTTTGGAATTCCGGAATCCGGAATTCTCAATTTAGTAATCAGAGAATTTTATATTATTTAGTGCATCATTATCAACTTCGTCGTTAAAAAAAAACGTCAAATACATTTTATATGCAAGATAGAGTATACTAGTATATTCTAATTAACTAATTTTACCGACATTACATAAATTTACATTTATTCACATGCTAGGTACAACGATGATTTCTATAAAATCATTTCCAGTTTTGTTTTCGGTCTTTCGCGTTATCAAACTTAGGGATAGTCATTGTGCAGGATTTTCTTTCTTTATTATGTATTGAAAATTATTTCTTGATTATATCAAAGATATGTAAGATAGAAAATTAATAAATGAATTAATAATTATGCTTTAATTAATTTTATTAATTTTATGTTTTTCGAATCATATTATATTCATTCGTTTCATGTGGTAACTGTATAATATATACAGAATTTATTGATTACATATTGAAGTCATCGAGTGTTTTGGGGTATTTGATTTTGTGAAATTTGGTGTGCTCCTGTATCAGATACAAGAAAATCAGGACTCTCTTTTCTATTATTCATATGATAACGAATTCCAAAGAATAATATAAATCCAAAAACAATTGTAGCACCAAAACTTATTCCTACAATTGCTCCTACTGAAAGAGAAGGTTTAGATGGTGGATATTGTTTTCGTGGCGTTGCTTCATAATAAGAAATCCAAGTATAATTTCTTATATCAAGTATAAATATACTTGAACTAGCGGTTAGTGAAGATGAATAATCATTAGTAATATTTCCTATTCAAAAGAAATAGAAGATTTTTTGATTAATAAATTATTACATATTTATATATTTTTATACATTTATAAATTTAATAATTTAATAAACATAAATACTAAAATTTACCAAATCCAATTATCATATAATTTTCAAACAAATTTGCTGAATGAGCTTCAAGACCAGGTGGTTCATTAGTGCCAGAATAATCTGGAGAATACCATTCAAATGGGAAAGTTGTTGTATTTAACACTATAAGATTTGGATTCGCAGTTGATCCGTTTCTTGCTTCACCTCCATAACAAATTATACGACCATCTGGTGCTATAATAAAAGATTGATTGTAAAGAAAAAAAAATTATTTGCTAACGAAGAGTTAATTATTAATACCTAGAACAGTTGAATGATAACTTCGATCTTGAATAATATTTTTGGATTTAGCAATCTATTAAGAATAAAAAGTACAATGATCTCTTATTATCTATCTTAATTATAATATTAAAGATAAATCACAATTTATTAATGAAATAATTTACAAAGTAATCCCAAGAATCTTCATTTATATCATACATGGTAATCTGTTTAAAAAAATAAAAAAAAAATAAAAATAATTACTGATGAATAATAAAAAGTTATAATAAAGAATAATTAAAATTTCGAACTTACATTATTAATTGGAATAGTAATAATAGCACTTGTATTCCAAGCTCTTCCTCCAATATACATTATAATACCATTTGGTAATAATGTTGCAGTATAACCTACCATACTAAGCGGTCCATTATTAGTTGAACCATTTGAATATGTAAAAGTTATTGTATTAAAAATAATCATATCTTTAAACCAACTAGTATAATTATCGAACTCGAATTTATATCCTCCTCCAAAAATATACATATTTCCTTTAGTATCAATTACAGCTTGTGTATCTCGACGTCTAATTGGTTCTCCTTTAATTTGTGGAGTTGACCATTTTTGACTTGTTGAATCAAATGTATTTATTAAGTTATTCGTAATATACTTTAAAGTTTCCAGATTCCAATTTGTTCCTCCAAATACAAAAATTGTATCATTATTTGCTCCTCCTACACAAGCAGTTGCCCAAAAAATTCCTACTGGTAGTTGATTTGAAGCTTTAAGATCAACATATGCAGGAGACGATATGTCAAAAGATTCAGTTAAATCAAGATAAAAGAAAGAGTCAGCACTTTTATCATCAAATCCTCCAATAAAATAAAGTTTTTTTTCAATTAAAGCAGTTGAGTGGGCAAGCATATTTGGTGGTCGGAAAGAATAAATTGAAATCATCCATAACTGTGAGATGATGAGAAAATAAATAAAATATTCGATATTTAGTTTTATTGTCTTCATCTTTTTCTACTATTATTTTGATAAAAGAAAAAATTAAATAACAATGAATCCTGTGAATTAAGCAAAAAAATGATGACAGGATTATTTGTACACGAATTTCACGTATCACTTACCCTTTCACAATACTAACAATATAGTAATAAAATTCATACAACATCTGCAGAAAATAAACAAATATTCGTTTTTATATTCATTAAATAACTTTGGACCCTATGCCCTGCGAAAATCTTTCGTCTAATGACATATTGTTGTTTTTTTTTTTACAGTTATTGTTTATTTTACTGGTAAGGAAGAATAGTTGTAGTCAAAAATATATTGTCTATTTATTTTTGAAATTTACTTAGATTAGAAAGTCTTGTGAGTTGTGTGTCAACCCATATGTTCTCTTTTGTTATTAAATAAACATTTCGTTTGTTAAACATTGTGAATTAGTTTTAAAACTCAACCAATATCTTGACGTTAACTTCTTTCTAAAAGTCGGCTTTCAAATATATTATGATCATTATATTGTATACATAGGGTACGACTATATAATATTAATTTTCTGAATCACTGCAACATATCATACACCTTTTCAATTATTTTGTTTTATTTAGTAATTCCATTTTTCAAAATGTCTTTGTGAACTATTACCTAAATTTGCAGACGAAATATTATAAAAATTGGCTAAGACCCTGATTTGGAATGAAGGATAGTGTGTCACGTTGCAATACTGCTAATCTTTCACTTTAAAGCTCATATGAATAATAATAAAAAAAACTACAAGTATATGTGAATATTTTGCTTATAGGCTGAAAGGTAGTTTTAAATTTTTTCGAAATATCTATTTTTATGTAGTCCACAATTGTGATTGGATAAAAAGAAATTTCGTGAATGATCTTTTAGAAAATATAAAAGGATCTGTTTTTTTTCGCAGGGGAAAGATAAGAGGTTACAAAAAATCTGACACCTGAATTTTAAGAAATAAATCCGAATGTAAATATAGGTTTTATATGTAGTAATTATGATGAATTATTTTCAATTTGTAATTTATAATTTTTTTAATGATAATACTGCAAAGTATATCTAAACTTAATGCAGTAACTTGGTACTATTCTTTACTAATGGAAGAACAAAAAATTAATTTTGTATTTATTTTATTTTCATTTTTATATCATAATTTACTTTAATATAAACCAATATTATTATTAATATCTGAATTTTTTTTAATTTAAAATGTTAAATATACAATTCAATTTGTCATTTTATACTTTTTTGATTAATTAATTTATTTTAACAAAAATTTATAGAAAGAATATATTCAAATATAAATAAAGAAGAATGTTTTTATTGAAGTTTTAATTTAATATTTAGTATAATAGAGCATTAATTAAAAACTCTGGTATTAATTTTAATAAAGCTGATTAAAGACTCTGTTATAAATAATTAATAAAATCATTTTAATATATTGTTATAATTATTAGAAAGGTGAATCAACTATAATTATAAAACTAGAATGTTGATTTTTCAAATGATATTATAAAAAATTGCTCATTAATCAGAAAATAAAATATTACTAATAATAAATTTGTAAAATTTATAAATTTTTGTATTTTAATAAAATCATCTTAGATGACAATAACTTGGTGAATGGTGAATATTAGTATTAAAAGGAAATTTTAATATTTATTGTTAAATCCAAAGTAAAAGCTTTCAAATAATAATATAAATATTCTAATAGAAAATTGTTTTCTGTTATATAAATTAATCAAAAATCATATTATTTTTGAATAGTGATAATTGAATAAATAATAATTTTAAAGATAATTTAATTTTGATCATAAAATCGAAAACAAGATTTTTCAAATAATATTAAAAATATCTTAGTACAAATTGGTTCTTATTATTCAGTTCTAACTCAACTTTATATATCAAACTTATAAATAATTAATAAATATGAAATTTATAATTGATTGATAATTATAAATTCAATGATTAAATAAAACATATACAAATATACATACAAGCTATCAAAACTATTGAATTGAGTTAAAAATTAAAAAAATTAGAATTGAGTTAAACAAAATTTTCATTTTTATATTAGATCAATTTGTTAGGCTGTAGTACAAATTAAACATTATTACTTAAATTAGTAAATTTCTAAATTCTTGTTAATCTGTAACTAGAATACAAATTAGAGTACTAGTCATAGTATGTTAATATTTCAGTTAATTTACAAGTTAAATTAATAGTTAAGATACTAGATAAGATATTAACATAAATACTAGTGTAGTTTTCAGTCAGATTACAAGTTAACTTTATAGTTAATTCTATAATGTATATAAAGGCTGAGAATTTTCTCAACTCAGTCTTCAGTTCAGAAAGTCAGTTCAATCAGTCAGTTAGTTAGTTTTTCTGCAGTTCTCTAAAAGTTTAGAATTAGGATTTATTAAGTAATAAAGTTAATGTTGCAAAATCCTTTGAGTTCCTTGTTTATTGTATTCTTTTGATAATTGATAAACTGGTTGTCCCTATTAACAAGTCTTTATACCACTGTTAATAGTTAATATGCCTCTTTCATAATTGATTGTACTTAATTCCTTCTATACATAAACCCCTTTATTGTGATTGTTTTATTTTGAGATTAGTAATTTTATAGTTTTATTTAGCTTTGTTTATTAGTTTTAGTATTATTTTATCTCGTTGTCTTTGTAAATTGTAGAAAGTTTACACAGATAACAATGATCAAGACTTCATCTACAATTTTTTAATAAATCTTAAAACTTTTATATGTAACTACAATCACCAATTTTATATATAATCCAATATTATATATATAAAAATATAGAATTATTGAATAATATATAAAATCAGCAATAATATCTACATATAAAAGTTTTTAATTTATTAACTAAATTGCAAAAATATTACTAAGTAAAACTATAGCTAAGAAAGAAATGCATCTACAAAAAAATTTTAGATTTAAATTTCAAACAAGTAATAAAATTTAAATGTCCATCTTTCCTTTAATTTATGGCTTTAGGTTCAAAATTTTTTTACTAAGTGCTTTCCTTTCTAGCTATAGGTTTACTTAATAAAATTTTTGATATTTTACTAATAAAAAAAGTAAAATGATTAATTTTTTCATTATTATTTTCAAAAATCATTCAAAAATCACCCAAAAATCATCAAAAAATCGGATGGCCAATTTTCAAATCAGATAGCTGATTTTTCAGGTACCTCACAGATTGTCAGCTAATTTTATAACTTGAATCACCAAAAATTTACTGGTTTTTGATTGTGTTGTAAATGGAACATACAAATATATCACAAGTTGAATAGAAAAGAATAGGTGTACTGAAAAGAAATTCTGATTTTAGCTGATTTATAATAGAAGATGCAATAGGATGGTTGATTTTTAGCTGATCTATGATATAAGAATTCTGATCTATAATATAGGAATTACCATTCAGTACAGCAATTCTTTTGTATTTGACTAGTGCATGACATTAAACAAATAAGAATTCACAAAAGAAATTACAAAAAATAAAAATAAAAATTAAATGATCAAAATGACTTGACTTAAGGTTACAGCATTGGTTTTTTATTTCTATTAATTGTTAATTAATAATCTTTAGCAAATTTTTCTGCACAATTCTTTGCTTATCAACAATTATATGAGAATATCAAACAATCTTTTACATAATTTAAGTTTCATTAAAAATTCATTAAAAATGATTATCACATTAACTAAAATCCTTATATTTCTTGTCACAATGTAATTGAACTGGTTTGATTTTGACCCTAACCACCTCCACCTTCTTTATTAAGTCAAAAAGGGAAGCAAATTCACTATTTTTCGTTTTGCAAATCCTTTGATTTGGAAAAATTTTATTATGCCAATGACTGTTTTCAGTTTCTAAAATTCCTTTCAAAATCATTTCAATCAGTCATCCCTTTACCCCATTATAGAACCTCACTTGGATCATTTATAATTCTAAGGCCAGATATTTAACCTAGTGCAAATTAAAAGTTGATCAGAGTGATTTGTGCAACTGCCATCCTACCAAACCATCAAAGATTACTTGAAATAGGATGATTCACAAAACCCATCATGCTTCATCCCACAATAACATGCAATCTACCAATACAACCAATGAAAAACATTAAAGTGCACAATTTGACCTTTAATAATATAGATTAATTTTTAAATTTTATAACACTTATACTATTACTATAAAATATTTATAATTCATTTTGCAATGGACCAATCCACCATGATCTTAAACACATGCAAGCTCTTACTGTTTTACCTGTTAACCAATTTCTATTGTCTGTAATTAAATCTTTGCTAGTTGAAACACATTGTTTTGATGATACACTAGTTGCTGGTAACAACAAATAATCATGTGCTATCATGTGCCATTTTAGAAAGATGAGAATCTTAAGTAATAAATTAAAATATTAAAATACTAACTTTCTATTAATTTCATTTATTTCATCATGGCTCCATAATAAATATTTTAAATATTGGATCTAAAATGCTTGTAATAAGATAAATATAAATAAATCATTTTAAGCAATAATTATAAAAAAATATTTTAATCGAAGTGTGTTATTAATCTTTAAAAAAAAAATCTCATGTATCAAATTTTATCTCATTAAAACGTTTTGCGATTTGAGAACCATCTGTTTCGTTGAACAGCGAGGTTCCATTAGAAAAAGATTACATTGTAAATGCTGTGAGGATAACAAGAACAAAGTACCAGGAAGATAAAACATGCATCCATATAACCACCTTTTATCCTCTTGATACTTTAGACACTGTAACTGGATTGATTTGAAAAGGGAAGTGATTCTTATTGAAGGAAGATTTTTGATTACTGAAGTAGAAACTAAATGTAATTTTTTACTAAGATAGATAAGGAATAAATATTAAGATTATTTTAAAAAATAATATCAGTGGTTTTACAAGGAATTTATTCATGGCCAATCAAAATAGGATAATCTTAAAATTAACAACAAATGAATATTTGCCTGGTTTGACCTTCTGAGCGTAGAGTTATTTGATAATTTAATTTTTTTCGTCTATTTCTCAACTAAAAGAAAAATATATAATTATTTACTGAACAGTGAAAATAAAAATATATTAACTCACGTTCATCTAGTTTATTACTGATAGAATCGAAAACAATAATTTGATAAAGGAAATGACTAATCATAAGGTTCAAGATCTTATGAGCTTCTGTATTTTATATACTTTATTGCTCACCATTTTGTTCTAAATCACAATCTTCTCTATTGTCTGAAAATAAAAATAAAATTAATAAACTAAAAATGATAAAAATAATAAAATACCAAAAATTTAATGGATAGCTAAAACAAATAAAGTTAAATAAAAAAATTGAATATCGAGTCCGATGTATTGATTGAATTCTTTTAGATAATCATTAGACCTTTTTTTGTAATTAAAAAAGAAATATTTTAGCTCGCGAATAAATCTTGTTGATAATCTCGATCTCACTTTCATGATTGCCTTCCCCATTGTTAAGGAAAGATTTGATTGTTATTACTGGATTTAGTGGTTCTAAAATAAAAATATATTATTATTTTCATCGATTATTGTCACCTTTATAATGAATTATTATTTTAATTAAAATTCTTTCAGAAATATTATTAAATATTTGAAATTAATCTTTCGATTCGTAAGATAGTATAAAGCAAATCTCTAAGACATTCAGGGAAAAAGATTTTCTTTTTAAATTTAAACAAATTTAAGATCCAAATTAGAAAAAGCTAAGTACTCGATTTTATATTGATATCTAATTTTTTGTATTCAGCAAGATTATAAAATGCTTTACCATAATTTTTTTGTAAATTTAATTATAAATGCAAATTTACGTACCATATTGACTTTTGCCAAGTTGAGGTTTTGGAATTTGCATGTTTATCCCAACGGAAATCTGAATAACAATTCTTTGGAGGAAGGTATTAAAAATATTCTTTATAATAATTTTTTCTTTTCCTAAAACTGCAATAAGAGAAGAAATAACTTGTTATTTTTTTTTTGAGGTGAATCTTCTTCTTGACCGGAAGAAAAGGAAATTTGTTCATAGTTTATTACAAATTAAGAAGAAATAAGGATCGAAGGATAAATTTGTAGGTTGGAAATCTAATTGATAAGCCTTGTAGTTTTATTTTATAAATAATTGATTTTTCAATTATAATTTAATATTTAAAAAGGGACTCAAAGTCTATCAAAACAAGGCATTGTAAAAATGTCTAGAATATAAATTTCAACATAAGATCAAATTTTTGCTGCTATTTCTGAAGATAAATCTTTGACTACAAATGATAATAAAAATTTACCTGATAATAATGAAAATTTATCTATGATTAAATGAATTTTTTTTTTGTTAATTAATAATAATGTTTTAATATTTTATAAATATTCTAGCAATAGTTTATTTTGTAAGAGATAATATACAATTATCTGATGAAATATCTTGTGCTTTAAGATTATTTGAAGTGAAATCGTCTCAACAAACTTTGTTGCCAGTAAATAGAAACATAAGTCTAAAATAAAATTTTATGATTTTTTCCAACATTTCAAACATTTGATAGAGAATATTGTCGTGACTTAGAGGAATATTTGGTACTATGAAATTTAATATTCATGACACGTTGGGTCGCGTTGTAATTCTCAATGGAGTTTATTTGGGAATAACTCTTCCATTAACGCGTTCACTAATAAAAATATATTCATATTTGGGAAATTTAAAACATTATTAACAAATATCTTCCCTCCAAAACTGCACAAGCAATATGCAATTTATCTAGTATTTACTAAACTAAATACAGATGGAGAGTTTATTTCCATCAAAAAATATACACTTAATCAATCTATATTGAAAAATAAATAATTATTTTCTGTTTCTTATAATGTTTCAAATAAATAATTTAGAGTAATTTTTTTTTAGTCGAAATTTATAGATGATAGTCCCCTTTTCTTAATAAAGAATAAAATATGAATGGTTGGGAACAAAAATGAACATTATATAAGATTTAAATGGATTCGAAGAAATAGAAATCGGAGTCAAACAAAAATTTATCCTAATAAATACAGAAATATCTATTTAAAAGTCAAGTAAAATTTATAGGCAATAATGTATATTAATTAATGGGCTGATTATTAAAGAAAGCAAAAATATACTATGAATATGGAGAATCAAATATTATATGTTGTTAGATTTTAAAAATCAATGAAATCATTAGAACTTATTATATTGTAGATAAAGAATATTAAATAGAAAACTACTCTAATGTTGATGAATTAATAAATATAACTTTAATAAAGTTAATTGATATAATTTTAATTAATATATATGATTTATTTTATTTAAATTTAGTAAATTTATAGTAAAATTAATATGTTTATTTACATACATATTTTGTGCAGTATATTTTACTCTAGACAAGTTATGGACACAAACACAACATTACTGAGTGTCTGAACAACACAGTTAGTAATTAGGCATGCATTATCATTAATGTGTCATTTTTTTCCTTCTTTTCCTAAAGAAAATGCTAAAATATAATTATAATATAATATAAGACATATTATAATTTATAATTTATAAATTTGACTAAGTGAATCATTAATTAATTATTTTTGATGCTTCTTTTTAAAAAATTTCAGAAGATGATTTTCAACGAAATATTTGTAACTTGTAATAAAAATCAAGATATTACACTTGACCAACAATGACTTATTTTTGCAGGTAAGCTATTGAAGGATAATTAAACTCTGGAGTATTTCAGTATTATGCCGTTTATATCCAGATACATAAAAGGTAGAACTTCTATTTAATAATAGCGTTTTCCAAAGAATCATAATAGAAGTTCCAAAACAATTGCAACACCTACAATTGATTTTACTTTTGGTGTTGCTACTGATGTTGGTTCTGACATTGTTCCTTCATAATAATAAGAAATCCAAGTATAATTTCTTATATCAAGCATAAATATTCTTGAACTATCAAGTATTGGAGATGTTAAATCATTAGTTTCCTTCCCTATTCAAAAGAAATAATTATGAAAAAAAGATTAAATAAATTATTTTTAAAGAATGAATGAATTACATAAATTTATAAATTTAAGAATAATTTAAATAATTCAATAATAATATTATCAAATCCAATTTTCATATAATTTTCAACTAAATTTGCTGAATGAGCGACAAGACCAGGTGATTCATCAGTACCAAAATATACTGGAGAACGCCATTCAAATGGGTAAGATGCTGTCTTTAATGATATAAGAGAAGGACTTACAGTTGTGTCGTCTAATGATATTCCTCCATAACATATTATGAGGCCATCCGATGCTATAATAATAATAAAAAAAGGAAGTAGAGAGATTAACCGTAAAGAAAAAAAAAGATAATTAAAGAAAGAGATTATTATCCATACCTAGAACAGCTGAATGATAACTTCGATCTTGAATATAACTTTTGGGAAAAGCAATCTATTAAAAATAAAAGATTCGATTATCTCTTATTATTATCTAATTTAATGAATGATAAAAAGTAAATCGCAATTTAATTAATGAAATAATTTACAGTAATTCCAAGAATCTTGATTTATGTCATATAGAACAATCTGTTTAAAAAAAATAATAAATAAATAAACATAATGAATAATTAAACTTACATCGATAATAAATAAACATAATGAATAATTAAACTTACATCAATAATATCAATAGCTGGAAGTGTAGTGATATTAAGAGGAATGCTTGCATTCCAATATTCGTCTCCAATGATAATATCATTTGGTAGTAATGTAGCAGTATAACCAATCACACAAGGTGGTCCATTAATCGTAGAACCATTTGAATATTTAGAAGTCAACGTATTAAAAATAATCATATCATTAAAATATCGAGCTTTATTCTATTCTTCTCTAAACATATACACATATACTGTACAGATTTCCTTTGGTATCAATAACTGCATGTAACCAATGACGTCTAATTGGTTCTCCTTCGACTTCAGGAGCTGACCATTCTTGACTTTGTTGCATCAAATGCATTAATTAATTTATCCATAATATAAGTTCCTGTTTTACCATCCCAAATTGTTCCTCCAAATACAAAAATTATAGAATAATTTGTTCCTCCTACACAAGAAGTTTCCCACCTAATTTCTATTAACGGCGAAGCTTGAAAAACATATGCAGGAGATTTTAAGGAAAAACTTTGGGTTAAACCAAGATAAAAGAAAGAGGGAGAATCATCTCCTCCAATAAAGTAAATTTTTATCAATTAAAGCAGTTAGTGACCATATATATTTGGTGGTGTAAAGAATAAATTGAAATTATCCATAACTGTGGGATAATAAGAAAATAATTAAAATATTTTGATATTTAATTTTATTATCTTCATTTTTTATATACTGTTACCTCTGCTTTTATTTTTTATATTTATTAATTATTTATTTATATATTTTATTATCATATTTATTCATATCTGTATTATTTTATTATTAATT
>CAJVPK010000071.1:0-74801 GCA_910592015.1 Diversispora eburnea | reverse complement strand
TTATGCGTATGCTTATAGGTTATATGGCCCAACTCGGGCCATAAAAATTTATGCATATAGGCAGGTTATGCTTATATGCAGTATGCTTTTATACAGGTTCGACTGTAATTTTCGAAATACAGTACATACATTTATTCCAGGAATTAATATTTTTTGCATAATCTATCAGGTGACATTTTTTGCATAATCTATCGGGTGGCATTTTTTGGTCACGTATAGAGTAAAAGTTGTTTTCTTTAAAAAATTAAATGTAATTACAAATCGTTATATTTATTTATTCTAACCTTTTTATATTAAAAGTTAAAAAAAAAAAGAAAGTTCACTTCAGCAGATTTAAAGTCACTGGATAACCGCTGTGATTATTATTTCCTATAGTAGTTTTTATTATTAAAAATTAGTCTTGTATCAAAATCAAGTAGAACACTAATAACCACGATCGATTTATTGTATTTAAAACAATATGGAGTTAAAGAGACAGGGATAATAATTATCTGGATGCTAAATTTGAATTGAAACAATAGAACTTGTAATTTATACCTAATCTATATATTAGCTTGAATCAATTACGTACATTTTGTATTCTTAAAATATTATTGAAACATTATAGCCTTATTAACAGTAATTAATTTGTTACTTTTTTGTAATCAATATGGTTTAAAATGATTTTGTTTGGAATTTCAGTTATTAAATTAATATAACATTTTGGTTCTTGTTCTATTTGTTCTTGTTGTATGATTATTAATTGATAAAATAATATTTAGATTATAAATATAAAATAATAAAAAAATTACAATTCAAATTAATTAAGTCTGAAGGATTTTCCAAAATCAGGAAACAACACTTCTCAATTTTTCAAATCTTCCAAAATCATCTGTAAATGAAGATTCGACAGAAGCTTTTTATCGTATAACTTTTGAGTAAGTATCAAATTATATTCATTTTTTTATTTCATGATTAATTATAGTAATTTAAATTATTTTTATCTTTTTATTGATGATTTCTAAATGTGAAGCGTACTTAAAATTATCTTTATAAATATTTTTCATTTTATTATTTTAATAAATAATTTGTAATTAAGATTTTTATTAAGTAAAATAAAGTGTTAACTTTAATATTATATTGATTTAATATGTGGAAGTTATTTGCTATTACTTTAAACATATTGAATACCTTTTAAAATAATAAATAAATAAATATTACTGATTTTATTTTTTATATAATAATGTTTGAGATAAAAAATTAATTCTTTTTTTATTTCAATATCATGTGGAGTTTATATAAAAAAACAAATATTAATGCCTCTGATTCCTTTATTCTCACAAAGTTATCTTCACATCATCAAAGTGAAGTGAACTAATGTTAAATGAAATATTAATGGCAACAACTATATCAATGTCAATATAATTCAAGAAGATCAATTTAGTTGGGTAACAACAAATTCACGACCACCAAGACATCCGCAAATAAAAAAACCATTAAAGGAAACTGATAGTTCAAAGTTGTTAATTTTCTTTGTAAATATTTGAATATTTCATCAAAAAACATCGGAAATCTTTTTCTGATGTACAAGTACGATTTTCTAAATTAAATTTAATAAACGAAGTGTCAGTGTTTGTTATCAAAATCAATAGTAGGGATAAACGTACAAAAAGTGAATAATTATCCCAATTAGAATTTGGTTGGATAAAAACCCGTTCGTACGTACTTAATAATTAATTCCCAGAGTAAACATTTCGTTAAATGGTAATTGGCATTATTTATTGAGTGAGAGAAAATTTTCTATTATTATTTTTTTTTGTTATATTAATATAATTCTTTTTATTATATTAATATAATTCTTTTTATTAGATAATTTCAATTTTAATTGATAGTTAAATGTGGTAAATGGCGAATGAACTGGCTTGAAAAAAAGAATTTAAAACAAACCGATCGATAAGAACATCATATACATCAAAGCGGAATGTAAGGTGTCGTTGTCCAGGAACAAGCGCAAAAATACAAAGCAAAAGATTCAAAGAACAAATCTTCGAGACCATACGAGACTGGAACTATCAAAGCTAAAAAAAATATTAAAGAAGAGCAACAACGTATTCAAGAACAGCAATGTGAAATTGAATATCAACGAAACTAGAACTTCATGATCTTCAAGTATTTTCGAAATCAATATGCCTTCCCATTGGTCCAAAATGAAGATCTTCCCCTTGAATCTTTTCACAATTAGAAAATCTCTTTCAATTTACCATCATCAATTAAGAATTTCAATTCACTATCAATCTTTTTTCACATTTCTTTTTACTTCTTTATTCTTAACAATCTTTATATATTTGCTTTTTACATTTACTTTGCTTAAAAATCTTTATATATATCATCAATTTTAATTTTTAATTTTTTTTTTTTTGCTTCACTTCACTTACGTTTTTCTTTGAACAGTTCTTTTGATCATCAAAAAGTATCTGTCTCCACGAATCATCACTAGTATCCATGGTCTCGTCGTACGACTTGGGTACTATTAAATAATATTTTTATCTAATATTAGCATTATTTCTGGGCAAAATGATTTAACCCGCCCGAGACCCAGAGTAATAACTACATATAGTTTCTATATGAAAAGAAAACAATTATCAAGTGTTGTTACCAGTAAATCCTCTCATCAAGCACCCTAAGTTTTCGTAGTATTCTATTAAAAAAAAAATCAAACCACGCGACGATCTGAGCACCAAGACATAAATGGATAGATGGATATAAAAAAAAAAAGATATAATGGAAAGGAAATGATCCGCAAAAGATCAAACCATCTAATTTTAATAATTTTAATACATTTTTTTTTTAATTCGGCTAATCCTATTTTAAATAAGTAGTAGTTTATATAATCCTTTTATTAAATTAAATCAAAAAAATTAAATAAGATTTTCATTTATTTTTTATTTTCCGTGTGTAAAATTCCTGAAGGAGAAATTATCTAAGATTACATAATCACATATATGACTCTGACGTGTTTTTCGATCTTTTAGATTTATCATTATTACTTTACTTATTATTATTATTATTATTGTGATGAAACTATGCAACGCAATTACCTAATGGATTCCTTCGATAATCGATAAAAAATTGAAAAATCGACAAATCGAAAAATCGATCAAAAATTAAATACCATTCTTTTGCATATTATATTTATACATGAAATTTTTTTTTTATCCATTTGGTTAAAAATAATATTATTATTTATAACTCGGAAAAATTATGATTTAAATAATTATTTATAATTGCTACGACTCGATTGGTTAAAAAATTTTCTGATTAAATGGGAGTGAAAAAAAACAAAGGTTACATAAAAGTAGCACATAATATTCGGACACAAAAAAAAAAATATCGGAAAATTTTTTTAAAAAAAAGAACCAGATTCACAGATTCATATATATATATATATATAAAGAATGCGTTTTAAGGAAAGGAGTCTAAACCATTTTGTTCCATTTTTTTATTTACAAAAAATTTCTATACCAGTAATGTATCAATACTATGGATATATGCAATTATATGTAATTATATGTTATATATGTAATAATATGTGATAGATGTCAATTTAATATGCATAAATAGAACTTTTTTTTTCCTCCAAAACAATGATTTAATAATATTATTAATTTCGGATAAAAAAGTACTCTTACCTAATTAAAAAAAAAATTACTAATCAAAAAAGTAAAGAACGTCAAGAAAATTAATGTTCATTACAATTTAGTTACAAATTACCGATGAGTTTTAAAATAGTGATGATGTACATTATTATTGAAAATTCAAAAAAAAAAAAAAAAATAGTAAAATTTTTAATTTCAACACGAGATTTTTTATTTTTTTGTTTTCTTCAAAATATGTATAATTATTTTTAATAATCCAATTGTAATAATTGTAGGTAATAACCCTATTCTCTTGTTTTAACCCATCCGGAGACGACGATGACAACAACGTCGTTTACTCTCCTCCCAAACCAAACACTACACTCTTTATTCTCAAAATTCAATAATTTCATCTCATAAATTCTCTCGCGTAAAAATATAAAATATTCAATAATTTTATCACAATAATATAAAACTTTTTTTTTAAAAAAAATTTAGAATCTTTTTTTTTCTTAAATGCAAAAAATTAATTCGAAAAATTATTATTATATGTATATATAAAAATGAATAATAAATATTCATAATAATAATGTAATTTTATAATATATATATAATCTGTAATATAATAAAAATTATTAAGTAATAACTAAATATAATAATATGTAAATAAGTTAAATATATAATATAATAATAATTTAATATAATGTATATATAAAAAATATGTGCAATATGTTAAAAAAAAAGAATAATAAAATATAAAAGTTAATTACAAAGTGCAGAAAAATGAATAAATAAGAAATAAAAAATAATAATAATAATTTTAAGTTTGTAAAAAAAAAAAAAGAATTCTAAGGAGAAAAAAAAAAAGAAGAAAATATAGTTATATTTATTCTATACAAATTTTAGAAAAGTTGTTTTTTTAGGGAAAAAAAGGAAATGTATTGATAAAAGTCCATTATATCCATTATATTATAAATATTATATAAATCCATTACAGTTATATTAATAATAAAAAAGACGGGATGCAAAAAAAAAAAAGAAACACTTTGCGTCTCTTCTTGTTCTCTTCTTGATGTATAGATCGCATAAAATTTCTTTCCTTTTTTTTTTTTTTGTTGTATAGTAATGAATAAAAATCAGAATAAAAATTCGTAATAGCATCTCATTTTGTACTATTGTGATAGAGTAAAGATAATTTTTAATAAACATGGTCCAATATTTGTGTTAATTTCCATCAGTAGAATTATAATAATAACTATGAAAAATATATTTTATATATACGTATTTTTCTTTCCCCTCCACTCAACTTATTTTCTAATTATTTCTAAATATTTTTCAATATTTCTAAAATTATTCTCAAATTTTTCTTTTCTTCTACTACCACCACCACCACTACTTATAGATCGTTGTGACAAAAAGATAATAACGCACAAAACAAAAAAATTTTTACAACATCAAAACTTTTTTTTTTTTAATAAATGAAAACCCTCCAAAGTGTATAATATATGTATAAAGAATATGTTATGTATATATATATATATATATATGTATGTATGTATGTATAAAAAAAATTATTATCCACCAAAATAAAATGCCAAAACTAATTTAATAATAATAAAATATGTCAATAAAATGCCAAAAAATGTGTTAAAATAAAAATAATAAAACCCTAAAATTTTTTTGAAAATTGAAATTTTTTTTTCGAAATATGAACCCATGCTATTTATAGAACTTTCTTTTTCTTTCTTTTTTATTCTCCAATTACTCCTACAACTATACTATTGCAAAAAATTATAAAAGATTTTATAAAGAATTTGTTATCATTATTATTCTTATTCTTATAATAATAAAGTGTAAAAATCCGTTCTTACATTAATTATTATAAATTATCCATTTTTTTTTTAACATAATAACGAATTTACACTCATAATTGTTGGGGAAGTAGAATCCGCAGTTGTCACCTCAGGAAGTCCAGATTTTCGTATATTATTTTCATCACGTTCATCATTAATAATTAAAGAATTTGAATTTGATATTTCTTCATCAACAATATGACAATTTTTAACGGAAGCAGAAGAAGAATGATGATGTGAATGATTAAATTGTTGTAAAGGTGGTGGTTGATGATGATGATATGAAATATCCATATTATTATTAAAATTATTTGATTTGGAGTTATCAATTAAATCCTGATAAAGAGGAGAAATAGTAGTAGGAGATCGAGTAGGACTAAAAGCAGAAGATCGTCTACTATCAATTAATAATAAAGAAGGAGTTACTGGTCGATTAATTAATGGTTCAGATCGATGAACATTAGATAAATTTGGATTCGAAGGATTTGAAGGATTTATTGGATTAGGACGAGAAATGATTGATCCCAATGATGATGATGATGATGATGATGGTGACAATAATCTATTATTATTATTATAATAATCATTTGGATTTTGTGGATTTGATGGAGGAGGTTGAGGCATTATTAATTCAGATAATCCACCTTGAACATCTTGTCTTGGTGATAAAATTGGACTTAACAACCCGGATCTTCTTGCAAGTAATGATGGATCAATAGTAGAAAATGGAATTGGAATATTATTATTGTTGTTATTATTATTACAATGATTATTATTACTATGATTATTACTATGATGATTATTATTATTATTATTATTATTATTATTTATTCCATTTCCATTTCCATTCATTCCACTCATTCCACTCATTCCACTCATTCCATTTATTACATTTGTTCTTATTGATGATTGAATACATGAACCACAATCATTTGTTATACAATTACCAAGTTTAACTCTAGTAAAATGAGCCACAATATATAATTCATTCCATGTTTCTTTTTGATTTAAATTTGCACCTAATCCACCACCTAAATACATTCGAACATTATATAAATCATATTGACCATTTCTTTGCTTTAAACTAATCATATCAGATACATCAATTCCGGTACTACCATAAGCGGAATATTGTAAATTTTCTGGATTAATTCTTGAAAATCTTTGATCATCTGATGTTACAAAAGGTAATGATGGATAACGGTGAACTCTACCTAATAATGTATTAATTAATCTTTGTAATTTTGGTCCATCCTCTAGAGTAATATAATTATAAAGTGATCTATTAATTAATTCTGATGGATAATATCCCAATATACATAAACATTCATCTGATACTTTAGCACATTCCAATCCTTCAATAGTTAAAAACATTGTAATGGTTGGTTGATTATCTGTTGATAATCTTGATGAACATGATGATAGTGTTGATGTTGATGTTGTTGTTGTTGTTGTTGGTGGTGGCGATGATGTTGATGAATTCATAATTGTTGTCGTTGTCGTCGTTGATGGTTGATCAATAAATTTTGGTGATTTTGTTAAAAATGGTGAATAATTAAATGATAACTGTTGATATCGAGAAGGTGGTGAATGATAATGAGGTGGTGAAGGTATAAATGATGAATACGAATTTTGTTGATTATGATTATTTTGATTTTGAGATTGATGATGTTGATGATGTTGTTGTTGATGATGTTGATGATGATGATGATGTTGAGTTGGTGGTGGTGGTGGATGATGAAGTGGTTGTTGTTGTTGTTGTTGTTGTTGGTCAAGGTGATGATGATGATGATGGTGATGACCAGAGGTTGGATTCGTTGTATTAGGTGGTAAAAATTGGGTGTTTGATACTCCCCAAGTTTTAGCATCAGCTGTTGCATGAGTATTATATGGATGAGGTTTTTTATCCTTTAACTTTGGGCGTCCTCGTTTTTTATGTTTGATATCAATGCATGAATCTACTTTTCCCAAAGCCACGCATCTTTTACATGGTCTTGATACTATAAAAATTATTATAAATATGAATATAATTATTAATTATTAATTATTAATATTATATTACTTTTTACGTTTATATCATTTTTTGAAAAAAAAATAAAAATAAAGAAAAAATTGTAATTAATGCAAATAATTAATAACATTAATTACATTAATAATAATAATAATAATATTATTATTATTATTAAAAAAGGAAATCGGAAAATTAAATTCAAAAAGGGAAAATTATAAATTAAAAAATATATATTTTAAGTATTATTAAAAAAGGGGGAATTAAATAAACTGATAATAATAATAATAAAAATTAAATCCATATCAGGTAATCAACAAAAAATGTGCATCTCGTTAACATCCAGATGTATTAAACGCTCGAGCCCACAACGATCTTTTTTTTTTTAATTTTTTTTTTATCTCTAAATTAGATATTAGACTACAGACTATAGATTTTCGTCAACCCAAAGAAAGTTGAATATTTTTTTTTAATGACACGCTTATCCATAATCACATGATAATACTTGATCATGTGCGTAAACGAAATATGTAAAAGAAAATAATTCAAAAAAAAGTGATAATCACGCAAGAAAGAAATAAAATGGAAAATAATAATAATGAAAGAAATAATGAAAGAAATAATGGGAAGAAAATAATATAATGGAAACAATGAAAGAATAGTAAAATGAAAAAAAAAATAATAAATAAATAAATTACTTACCATCACAAGCAAGATGAGCTTTTTTACAATTGATACAGGCACTTGGAACATGAGTTTTATTTGTTCTTTTCATAACACTACTTCCATTATCTTCTCCATTAAGATTAGAATTTAACATTCCCATATTATTATTATTATTATTACTATTATTACTATTATTATTATTGTTGTTGTTGTTATTACTATTATTACTATTATTACTTGATGATTGTTTATTATTATTATTATTGTTGTTGTTGAGATTATTATTAGAAGTGGTGACGGAAGTCGAAGAAGAAGGATTTGAGTCAGTAGCAGTTCTCATTCTTGAAGGAGGAGAAGTATATGGAGTAGGATATGATGAATGGGATGAATGTTGATGTGATGGAATATGTCCAGAAATATAAAGATTCTGTTCCGCACTATTTATTGGATCATATGGTTGATAAGAGTGAGTTGAAGTTGAATGGTGGTGATGATGGTGGTGATGGTCATTTAATGAGTAAGGAGAGAGAGAGAACATTGAAGGTGTTCTTTCAACTAATTGTGTGCTCATTTCTTTTCTTTTTTTTTGATATTGATTGATTAATTATTAATTTTTTGAATTTTATTTTAAATTGGAATTTTTTTATTATTAGTTATTTTATATAAAAAAATTTTTTTTTATATTTTTGTACACTTTGATAAATTATTATAATCGAATGGATTATTTTTTCTTAATCACAAGAAAAAAAAAAGGCTAGACGGTGGTTAAATATAACGATATATGAATAAACCTAAAAAAAATGAAAAAATTTGTTCTCCTCTAAGGGACCTAAGAAGAACAATAAAAACAGAGGAAAAAACAAGAGTGAAGTGTAAAGAAGAAAGAAAAAGGGGAGAATAAATGAGAAATTTGTGTGATGATATACGTTTACCGAAAAAAAAATACTAAATAGAATTTATCTGATAAATAAACTAAACATTTATAGTGAATATATAAATAAAATAAAAAAAAAGCAGATATAAAGTATTTTTTTTTATTTAAAGTATATAAAATTTTAATTAAAAGTAAGCATATAAAATATAAAATATAAATATAAAATAAAAAAAAGTAAGAAAGTATAATGATATTAAAATATTAATTAAAATATTAATTAAAATTGTTAATTAAAATATTAATTAAAATAATTTACACCCTTTTAATAAAAATCTAGCATTTAACAACAAATATAAATAAATAGAATATAAAATGTTGTTCTCATTCGGGGAAAGATGGGAAAAAGAATCCCTTTTTTTTTTATAAAGCAAAAGTGGAATATTTAATTAGTGGTAATAATAATAATAATAATAATAAATAATAATAATAATAATAAATAAATAATAATTTGATAAATAAATAAATATGTAAACGCTTTTTTTTTTTTTTTCTTCGTAACTTTGTAACACCGATTAAAAAAATCGTTAAATTATATTTTTACACTAAAATAAAAAAAAATGAATAACCACCCTTTTTCATAATAAAATAATAAAACAATAAACAACATTGCATTTTATAAATAATCATGAATAATCAACACCGTATATATATGTGTTTATTTATTATTACCACTATCACTATTAGTGGGTGGCTTTTTACACAACATAAACAAATTTCTTGTTATAGAAATTACCGGTAAGATATATTATATTATATCATTATATTATCTTTTCTTTATTATTATTATAAATTATTATTACAATTATTATTATTTGTTACCTTTGGACAGATTTATTCGGTGATCTCTATTATAAAAACAAAAACTAATATATAAATATATTATTTATATAAATAATTTACCAATATATAAATTGGAATATCCTATTTTATCATCTTTCAAATGGATCATCGAAGAACAAAAATCTGAAAAACAAGAAAAACCAAAAGATCGTGATATTCATAGTTCGTCATAGTATCATAGTATCCATCTCCGTCTTATTCATTTATTATATAATGAATGAAATAAATGATGTCAAGTACGTATTATATGAATATGAAGTATATATAAAAATATATGAAATGTATGAAGGTATAAATAAAGTATATAAATAAAGTATATATTATTACTATATAAAGTATATGAAGTTACATAAAAAAAATTCATTGGTTGTCATTCTTATCATAAAATCAAAATTTTTTATAAAAAGAAATAGAAATAATGAAAGAAGAAAGGGAGAATATTCAAAAATGACAAAGTCTAGTCTCTCTTTAATTCAAAAGATGTAATAAGAATAAGATAATAATAAAATGGTAAGATGAATAAGATGAATAAGATGAACAAGTTTAGAAAAAAAAATCTACCAATTAAAATTTTTCAAATGAAAGAAATGAAAGAAGTGAAAAAAGTGAAGAAATGAATATAAAGAATATAAAGAATATGTTAATTTTTTAATCAATGATTCATAGAAAATCATGTCGATCGAAAAAGTATAAATTTATAAATTGGGAATTTCAGTTTTCTTTTCCGCTTGCTATTGAATTTCAGATGAATAATCATGAATTGGAGTTGTCTTTTTACCCAATTATATTTTTTGTTTTGTCTATGTGAACCTTTTTTTGTCAAAAATAAGATAAAGAGTAGATTTTTCCGATGCTTGTAGGTGAATCCACACTTGGTTAGTTAAAATAGCTTAATAAAATTTAATAATATACTGGTATACAGTAACAATTACAACAACAACAACAACAACAACAACAACAACAACAACAACAGCGTATCGTTAATATCATCAACAAATCAAAAAACAACAAAAATAACAACCTGATGAAAATTTCGGAGAAAAAACACAAATTACCACGTTTCACATACTTCAAAATGGAATCGGAAATTGGAGATCGGAAAAATGATGTCGGAAAATGTTGAATTCAAGTTTTTTTTTTTGTGATTCGTAACGTCTAAAATTCAATTGGTGATTAACTAACTATTTATGCAACATTCTATACATTCTTATTATACAAACTATTCATCTGATATACAATTTTATAAATAACCTATAAAAACTTATTTAATCCATACAAGTTAATATACAAGTTATCTTTATACAATCTATATAATACAATCGATAGATCTGGTTTTAAAGTTTTGTATTACAAACCTTAAATGGAAGCTTCAATCACTTATATGTGTTGATATATTTGGTAACTGATAAATGTATGACAATTGATATATTTTATTTTTTATTATTATTATTACTATTATTATTATTATTAATTTTATTATTTATTATTTTCTTTTTGCTTTAATAATTCTTCTTTTACTTGAAAACCAGTATTATAATATATTTGGTAATAAAATTAACTCGGCGAACGATAAATTTAAAAAATTAAATTGAAAATTTCAAATGAAAAGAAAACTAAACCAGTAGGAGAAAAAGTATATCCACAATGGTCGGTGATGATGGTGATGATGTTGATGATGTTGATGATGTTGATGATGTTGATGATGTTGACGATGCTGAATGGTGGATGAATGCAGAAAAAAGAACAATCAAAGAATAAATGATGATGGAGATGAAGAAAAAAAAAAGTAGGGGGAGTCGACAATCGGCACATTATATGAACCATGTGTGATTAACTTATTATTGCACATTTAAACATAAGACTTGACAGGCAAATGCCAACCTTCTAAATTAGTTAGTTTCATAAAAAATTTTAAATGCATCAAATTTATTTGACTGGCATTTAACACATTTAACATTGTTGTTGGAACAAAAAAAAAATACATAGATATAAAATAAAAATTTATTAATTATATAAATAAATATATATATATATAATTACTTATTTAATAAATAAAATTTAATTAAATTATCATAATTAAATTTTATTTTCGATTGTCTCTCATTCCTTGTGTGAATGTTATGAATGTTATGAATGTTATGAATGTTTAATGAAATATACGGCCTGCATATCCCGAAAAGAATAAAAAAAATCATTTTATTTACCATTTTCCGTTATTTTAATGAATAATCATTTATAATAATAATATTATATCATTAAATAATATAATATTACCATTATAATTATTGATCATCATTGATATTTGTAAGGGGCCAATCGAAGAATTTCCTTTATCAATCATATTGTCATTGTGTTAATAAAAATAAAAATAAAAATAAAACCCCCCTTCTTTTTTTTCTCCTCTCCGCTACTACTCTACTGATATTTAAGATAATAGTCCGGATAATATTTGACATAATAATCTTTATTATTAAATTTATTATTATTTATTATTTATTATTTATGTTTATACGTCGTGTATCATTGTGATGTACATTTATCAATAATTAATCTGTGTTATAGTTGTGTTATAGTTGTGTATGGAAATAAGTTATCTTTTTATTTGGTAATAATAATATATAATATATTTGTTTATAGTATGGTATATATATATATATATATATTTTAAATAAAAAAAAAAAAAGTTCCGTTACCGTTGCAAGCGTTATCATTGTTTGTAATCTTGGAACATTAGAATTGATAACACATTATGGTGCATATGAGTTTATATAGAATATGATTAAACTCTTTAATTATTTATTATATTTTTAAAAATGCTCGAGTGCGTAATATGTATAATATGTACGACACACAAAGAAAAAAAAATATTTTTAATTTCCGCATCGACATCGTCAACAACAAAAAACATCATGAATCATCTCCTTTTCTTTTCACTCATTGTTATGTTACAATTTAAAGTCAGATTACGAGATTGTACATCAAAAAGACCAGAAGTGCGGAATGAAATTCGATAATTGGTTTAAAAAAAAAATAATTAATAAATAAAGAATTGATCAACATAAATAAATAATTAGTAAGCTATGTTAAAGTTTAAAAAAAAATGCCTTAGCGTACATAATGTATGGTCGTACACATTAAGATAAGTCTATCATTTAATTACTAATAATTTTTATTCATTCAAATTTTTGGGTTAAAAAATTTTGAGATTAATTAAAATAACGATAAAATAATCGACAATAATAATAACTGATAATAATAATAATAATACTGAATAATAATAACTGATAATAATAATCTCTGATAATAATAAGATAATTATGTAAATTAAACTAACTCCAATAACATTCTCTAATAGAAAGAAATTATTTAAATAAAAAAATGAAAAAAAACTCCGAACTGCTAAGTGATAAACTGACTTATAACTCCGTGTCTCATGGGTTGAAAAACACGGAGTAAATAAAACGTAAATATAAATATAATGTAAATAGAACGTAAATATAATGTAAATAGATAAATAATATTTACCACATAAGTTTATGAACCCAAATCGAGTTAAATTGGATTTAAATTGTGGAGTATTTTGTATGAATGAATTTCTGTATTTATTATCTACACTACATCGATATTTATTTATTGATAACAGTTATTTTTATTTTTGATCAATTTATACAGTTTATTTATTTATTTTTTTTTTTTATAAATAATACAATAAAAACTTGTACGTATGGTACATATGATGGTGTAACTTCTAAACTGCAGGCACTTGAAGAATAATAATGAGATGACACAATGGTCTCTTTTTTTTTTTATGATGATGATGTGATGACGATGATGATGACGATGATGATGAAAGTCATTTCTTACGTATTGAATTTTATCTTTAAAAAAAATATTATCATTAAGCATAGCTATATATGCATATATATTTACGTATGATACTATACTCTTTTTACATATGTATAAGTATTACTTGCATATACTATCCTTATATATTTACTTTATCATTACTAAATCATTACCTTAATAAACTTAATTTAAACTTTGAACATATTTATTATATTTATAATATTTTATAATATTTTATATTTAAATATTTATTATATCTATTATACATTATACTAATTATATATTTATTATATTCATTATTTTTATTATATTTATGTTATTAGGAAATATTGTTATTTATTAACAAAAAGAATTTATTATTATTAGAATAGATGCATCCGGAAGAGTTCTTTTTTAATATCCATTGTTTTTCTTCTTTGATTGTTTTTTTCTTCTTTGTTTTTTTTTGGAAGAAAGAAAAAATCACAACAATAATAATAAAGATTATTTCCCCAATTTCCCCAATTTGTCCCAATTTGTCCCAATTTATTCAATTTGTTCAATTCATTCAATTTATTCAATTTATTTAATTTACTTCTTTATCCAGAATAATAAATACTTCTATAATAAAATATATACATGATAAATAATATATTATAAATATATGTAATGAGTGTTTTACAAGTTGTCCGTGTGGTACATGAAATAAAAAAATATAGTTTACAAAAAAAGAAATGTAAAAATTCACATGGCAAATTCTATTTATTCAAGCTAATATTTTATTTTATGTATGAAAAATCCTTTTTTGAAAATATCCTTGTTTAAATACATTTTCTTCTTATTCTTCATATGATGAATTTAGGTAATTAGTAAAGTGTATCATTTTAAAATTTATAAATAAATAAACAAATAAACAAATAAACAAGGTACATAAAAATAATAATTTGAAGATTAAAAAAAAAGGATTAAAATTCAAATCTAGCAGTTTAAGCCGACTTAATATATGGTGAATAATTTTATGTTTCAATTAATGACTTTAATATTTAAAATTAATGATTTAATGTTTAATGTTTAATTAATGTTTAATTAATGTCTAATTAAAATATTTGATTAATGTGATTGATTGATTGATTGGTAATAAATTTAAATTAATTATTGAAAAGAGTATTGATTTACTAACTATTTTACTTACTAATAATTAATTAATTAATAATAAATTAAAATGTACTAACCGATTAAATAATTCGAATACTCCGCGCGCGTCAATTAGCATTTTTTTGTAATTAGTAAAAAGTTTAAATTCAGATTAATTCATTATACATGGTATATGCTTTTATCATGCATTTATTTATATATACTTTATATATATGCATTATCATTGTATATATGCATTTATATATATACTTTATATACATATATATATGCGCTTATCCCCTATATATGCTTTAATATTTATGCTCTTTATATTTACGCTCTTTATCTTTATATTTTGATGTAAAAGAACGATATTTAATCATTTGTTTATCTCGATTACCATAACACTAAAAAATATTAAGAATATTAGAATACTAATAATAATAATAATAATAATAATAATAATAATAATAATAATAATAAATCTGATTATAATTCTCTCACAGAAATTCCTTCCATTTGTGGTACCAATATCTAGAATATCTAGAATATATATTTTTTTTTTTTGTTTTACAAAATAAAAGGAATGCTATCATTATTATTTATTATAATTATAATATAATTTCGGTATTTTTTTGGGGGGGGATTCTTTCAGGTAAAAAAAAAAGCAAGTATAAAAGCAAGTCGAAATCAAGTAAAAGAGCATGTTATCATGTAACAGAACAATCTAACAAAATTTTTGCGCGTAAAATTCGCATTGATAAACCCTTAAAAAACCAATCAATTGTCATCTGTTATTTATTCATTCATTCATAAAATTCTCTGTGCCTAATGTGGTGTGTACGCATTTTATGCATATATATCTGTATTTTTTTATTACAAACCTAGTATTTGTTTTTGTTGTTATTGTCTTGTTTGATTCTTGCGTTTATTCAAAAAAAAAAATAATCTTGTTACAGATTTGTTACACTCGGAATTTAAAATGTTGTATTCCTTTTTTTTTATCATCATCAACATCTGTATAATATATAAATTTTACGGAATAACTATATTTACTTTTACTTCATCAAATTTTTATATTACACTGCATTCATTCACAATTTACAATTTAATTCATTAAAATGATTTTTGGATAAATTATTATTATTATTATTATTATTTTATTAGATTATTTAATTATGTAAAACCACCAATTATAATAATCAATTATTCAAATTTATTAAATTTATTTGTGAAATTTTTCTATTTTGAACTATTTGGAATTATTTGAATACTGCATTGTATATCTTACAGAAAAAATGCAATTACAGAAAAAAATTATAGAAAAATAAGAGAAATAAAAATATTATTATTATATAATTATTATTGTTATGAAAGATTATTATTATTATTTTTCTTTAGAAGGAATTCAAATAATCTCTTTTTTTTTGGATTTTCCCAATGAAAGAGTTTTCCGGTTATTTAATCTTTATTTTATCTTATTTGTATGTACATCGGATATGTATTTATTAAAATATTTATTTATTATTTGTTATTTATTATTTATTATTGACTTACAACAACAACAAACAAAAAAGTCAACTTGCCAAAACAAACCAGCCTTTTTGTTCCTTCCGTTTTCTTCCCTTATTAACTTAATAATAATAATTACATAATATGATGATAATAATAAAATCTTTATCTCTTCAAAACAAATATATATTTATTCTTATATGAAAAACTTCCATAAACAGTGTTTTAAAGTGTGGAGTAAAAAAGATTATTCTTATTATCAGCACATTATTGTTGTTATTGGTTTTATTATCATTACTATTATCGTCTGTTATTTTTTTTTCAGTTATTTTTTTTTTTCTAATTATTCTTTTTTCTGTCATCATTTATTACTATCGTCCGTGTGCATTATCAATTTATTATTTATTTATTTACGATTTTCTGCCGCCTCGAAAATTACGGGAAGAGAGATTTCTATTATTATTAAATAATCTTTAAACATTAATAATTAATTAATTAATATTATTATTGTTATTATAAATTCACAATAGGTCTGTGGTTTGCATCTTTCTTGTTATTCTACATTGCATCTTTGTTATTTAATCCTTCTCTTATTATTATGCTTATTATGTCGAAAACATAATTAAATATTTCATCTTTATTACTTATTTCTGTTTCTCTCTCTTTCTCTCTTGAAACCTTTCTTATTAAAAATTTTCTTTTTTATTTTTTTTTACATATATTCATCCATTGTTGTTATTATTATCTCAAATGTGTTACAATTAAAAAATAATAATGATAATTTTGACATTATATGTTAGTGGTATATCTCCTATTTTAACATATTTAACAAATATATATGTTATTGTTTGGTTAATGCATTTAAATGTACAAATTGGTATTCTTGAAACAACATTTGAAACATTAGAAATGAATGTAATTTTTTTTAAAAAATTATTGTTATTTAGAAAATTTTATTTCGGAAGAAAAAAAAATAACTTTCATGTGAAAATTCATTCCCTAAACCATCACTATAAGAAAAGTATAGTAAAAATGGATGTATTGTGATAAATGTATTGTGTGGTAATAAATTTCTCGCGTGGAGAATAACAAAGGTAAAATCGTACAATTCACACATGAAAAGAGATGAAAAGGAGAAGATAAGTTATTTATTTTGTTTTACACATTATACGCATGAAAATTTAAGAAAATGTGAGAATACAAAAAATGTGCGCGCACATTTTTTTTTTTTACTTACGCCGCTTTGGGCGCAGTAAACGAAATTTAAACAATTGTTATGTTAATTATATAAAATGTTAATTATATTGTAATTTTATACTACATACATGGTACAATATCGTATAACGCGAATTAATCTTCCGTTTGTTTACATATCGTATTACTTATAAACCACATTTAAACGTAATTCGTGTTACTTGAACAAAGCAGGTTTATTAATTAAATATAAATGATATAAATAAAATAAATATAATATAACCGATAAATAAACCCCGTTATGTATTATTTAGTCGGTTTTTTATTATGTCATGATCTTTGAACTTGGGTCAACCATAAACATGTGATTTGATGTCGTATACCTTTAAATAAATATAAATAAATATATATTTTTTCGGTCATGTCATTGATTCATTCAATTTTCTTGCATACGATTTTATTTCGCATATTATTATTCTATATAATATCATATATATTACATTTTATTTCGGATTCGGCAATATATTTTTTTATTTCGGATCCTGCATAATTGTTTTATTTTGATTTTGCATAAAAAGATAATAATATTTCATATCTTCAGTTGTTTTTTTACTCCATTTACTCCATATTCTGCACATTCTACGTATCTTGTACTTTGTGTGTGTATGTGTATGTGTTTGTGTCGCAGATTTGAATTGTCCGATTATGAAGAAATAATGAAACAAAAAGAAAAAAGAAAAGAAAAACAACCCTTAACTTTGAGATTTGATGCACAATGTAAATATAATGTGAATATGTATAATATATAGTGTATATAATGTGTAGCATGTGTAGAATGTACACCGAGAACAATAGAATTATAAATACGATGATTAACAAAAAAAAAAAAATTCAAATGTAAATATTTGTTATTATCATTTATAACTTATAAATTTTTAATAATTTATTGGTTATCATTTATTATTTTAATATGAATTGTTACAAAATGGACTTTGTTTGACGAGGGGTAAAAGAAACATTCGATGTATGCAATTAGAAGGAATTTAAAGTCTTTCCGCATGAATGAGTCTCTCCATTTATATATGCTAGGGAAAAAATCATTAAAAAAAGAAATTAAGATACCAAGTAAATTATGTTTGTGTATCAATTAAAATATGTGTGTGTATATGAAAGAATGAAAGTTGAATTATAAGTATTAAAGTCAAACAAGTCAATAATGAAAAAATAAAGAGATAAAAAAAAAATAGAATAATATAATTATTAAACAATCTTGTTTTTTTTTGTAACTTATTCATACCTTATTCACGGTATTTTTATTACCCACCATATTATCACACCTGATCACATTTCATTGCAGCATTTAAACAATAGGTCGTTTGTAAAAAACCTCCTTAATCTGCAAAAAGAATTTTTCATTTAAATTATCACTAATTAAAGAAGATAAAGAATGAAATAAAGGAAAGATGAAAAGAAAGAACAGGAGAAAGAATTCCTTGGTGTTTTTTGATGATTTGTCAATTAATAATAAAAGGCTTACTTTAGAAATAATATCATTATTGTAAAATTCTCATTTTAAATTCTTTATAAATTAAAAATACATTACAAAGTCATGAATAAAGAAACGTAATAATTAAACTTTATTTTTGACCATTACATTATTACATTGTTCAAAAAAAAAAAAGACCTTGTTATTTTATTCCTTTGTTTTAAAAAAAATAAAATCAGTTATGGAAAAATTGGGGATATTGCATTTTTTTTAAAAAAATACTCAAGTATAATTGAAATAACAAATAAATAAATAAAAATATATATATAAAAACATTACATTATTTTTATACAAACATTATCTTATTTTTTTTTCGCGTAAGTTTAATTAATATAATGAATCAACGTTACTGCGGCAGATTTACAACAATAGGTGTAACCGAGAAGGTTAATATACACATTCTACACATTATATACATATATTTTACATTACTAACCCCACCAAATCAGCAACATGATATCACTGTTAAAAAATACGGATTTACTTGAATTACGCCGCCCATATTAAATTTTTTAAAAAATTAGTATTGTGTGTGAGAATGTTTAAAAAAAACCGGAATATTTTTTTCATATGAAAAAAAAATATTGATTGAAATATACAGTATATACATGTATAAAAAAAAAGGTATATATAAATACAGTCTTACTAAAATTATTTTTAAAAAATTCGGAAAAGAAAAATAGGAAAGGAAATCATCATAGTCGGAAATTTATTTATTTCATTTCTTGATTAACAGAATTTTTAGTCCGTTACCGGAAAATTTCTTTTTATGTATATAATATGAAAAAAAAGGGTCTTTTTTTTTAATATAATTAATTATTAATACAACTATTAACTGATCTCACTAACTCTTCTTTTCATCTTTATTTTTTTTTTTCAAGAATTCACTTATGTAACGAAGTTATGTAATATTATGCAATATAACGTATTATCAGTGTATTAATCTGCTTATAAAAGTATTAGTGTTAACATTAATATAACATTTAATATTGCATTATTTACGTATACCAAAAAAGAAAGTTTAAATCTTCCCCACCACCCACACACCTTTTTTACAATTTTAGATGAAAAGATAATCTTTACAAAAAAGATAGGCGTAATAATCGTCTAACATTTATTTGGCGATTTTTAATTCCAATTGGTTAAAAAAAAAAAAAAAAAACTTTAAAAATTTGTTATTTGTCTCCTCCTCAATTCTCAACCACAAATAAACATATAATAAAAGGAACAAACCTTATGTCACTAAATATTTATTGTTATGTTAAAATATTGTTGTCGTTGTTATGATAATTTCAATTCTCCACAAAGTAAAAAAAAAAAAAAGAAATTGTGTGGGAATCTTTTGTGTATTTATGATGGTGTGGTAGTGTGAGTAGGAATAGCAAAAGTTAATTGGTAAATACAACGGGTATATGCGTCTTACATGTGGTTTTATTATGTTAATTGGTCGTTGTAAATAAATATAAAAAAGAATAATAAGTTATCTAAAAGACTTTTTTTGTTTTGTTAAATTATATAATTTTATGTATTATTATTTATTTTCCACATTCTCAGGGAATCCATTATTTTTCATTTCATTAATCAATTCTTTCATCGTTATCTTATAATTATATCATTTCTTATATATACATATATATAACAATGTGCTCAAATATGTATGAGAGTGTGTTTTGTATGCAGTATTATGATGTAAGTAATAATGTAAATAATTATAATGTATATGTTAAATATGCTGAATATATATACATATATGCGCGAATGACGATGCAAATGTACATGTGCACGCGGAAGGATTGGAAGATAGAAGGAGTGAAGCCATATGAACCATTATGTTAACCAGATTTAACTATGCTAACCATGTATTAACTTTATGTTAACCTTATTAACCTTATTAACCTTATTAACCTTATTAACCTTATTAACCACATGACGAGTTGAAAGTTATAATATCTATGCACATACACAAATATGTAATACATTAGCTTTTTTTTTTTTGTTTTATTATTACATATAGATATACCAGATATTCTTTACATATTTATGTATATAATATGTTATATATATATATATGCTAACGTACAATATGCGAGCTTAAATAAGATAATAAAACGATCTAGAAAATTATTTTTAGAACATATTTGTACACACACATATAGTATGTATTAAATATGGTATTAAAGGAATTAAAGGTATTGGGAATGAAAATAATATAAGAATAACAAAATAATATTGAAATAATATGAGATTGTGAAATAAAAAAAAGGTATATTTTAATATAAACTATGGGCTAAACAGATACAAATATAAGAAAGAAGAAAGGGAATAAAACGAATAAAACAAATAACAAAAGTGATACGAAATAAACAAAAAAAAAATCATTACAAATAAAATAGAAAATGATGTAAATGATGTGGAGTAAATTAATAAATAAATAAATAAATAAATAAAAATACAGTAAATGTCAATGTTTTAATGTATTGATTAAAAAAAAAAAAAGGAGGAAAATTTGAACTTTCGTGGGGAAATAAATTAATAATTTCTTTATTGGTCATCATCTAACTATTTTACGTTATACTATTATTATTATTCTTCTCTTATTTATTATTCTCTTTTAGTATTTTCTTATTTATCATATTTATTATAGTATCAATGAAAGTATTACCTTCTTATTATTATTATTGATCATTAATGTTTTCTTATTATCTAAATAATTTATGCAGTAAACGAATCAGGAGTGAAGATTTTTTAACCATAAAATAATAGGTAATAAAGATTAAGTTTGAAATCTGATATACTTTATTACTTTATAATTATTATTATTCCGATTTCATTTACCTTCTTTCTATTTTCGAATTTGTGATTATAAATTTTATTTATTTATTTTGTATTACTCTCATTTTTAAAATTACATGTTTTGATAGGTGTAATATTAAATAATAACAATAAAAAATAAATGATCTATTACTTTTATTTTTTGACATTTTTCATTATATTTTATTTATTACTCCTTGTTTTTTCGCCCCTTATTACTTTTCAATACTTCCCAATACTTCTTATTACATCAATTTGTTAATTATTTAATTCTCAATACATTAATACATATTCTCTTTAATATTCTCCTTACAGATATTGTGATATTATTTATGTGGTATTTTGAAATTGTTTTTAGATATAATAAAACATACCACGTGTACACCTTTCATAAAACTGCATTAAAAATACACATTAAGAAATTTCACATTTAGACTATACACAAACATTTAGTTAACTCTTATTCTTTTATTTCTAATTTCGAATTTCATTGACCGATAAAAAATTTAATTTTTTGGTTTACAAATGTACTTACTTGCTTTGTTAGCTATTAATATATTTACATATTTACATATATATAAATACATTATAACATATACGCAGGGACTTCTTTGTATGCATCATGTCTTTAATTTACCCTTTCTTTAGAATTATAATTTTCGATCTCTTTGATCTTCTATTTTTTTTTAAAAAAAAGAAAAATTCAATAAGATATTTAATATAAATAGAAGGTTAAATAGGGAAGTATGAATCAATAATAGAAAGCATTAAAAAAAATAAATAAAATAAAAAATATTAAATCAAAAACATCAAATAAGCATATAATAGAATAAAGTACACAATTAAAGTTCTCTTTACAGAACAAATAGAATAAATCTATGTATGTATAAAAAAATATTAATGATTGATAAATGGTATTTCATATAGTTAACTTATCGGAAATTTTTTTAGTAAAAAAATCAATTTTCTTTCAAATAATCAAATAAGCAGTAGGCAAGATTTTGACTAATAACCTTTTGTCAACCTTCTAAAAACTTCTTGTAATGGTTTCCTTTAAAAAAATAAAACAAAATAAAATTTAATTTAAATTACCATAATTAATTAATTAATTTGTAAAACCTTTTTTTACCTAAAAAAAAAAAATTGAAAGAAATTTTCCACATCTTATCACATAATTAAATGCATTAGGAAAATTCGAAATTAAGAAAATTCTTTCGTGTCAATAATTCGATTGATTAAAGTGATTCAATAGATTCATTGATTTAATTAATTAAAAATGATTAAATTGATAATCACTATATTGATCTAAATTAAAATAACAAAAAAAAATTTTTAAGATTCAGATAATTCTCCAATTATTTTAAATTCGTTCAATCAAACAAATTTAACTTTCGTTCGTTCGTCCAATAAAATTTAATAAAGTTTTAATCAAATTAATAAAGTTTTATTAATAATTAAAGGCATACATGGTTAATGAAACATATGAACTATTCTTCGTACGAAGCAACGTAAATAAAAACTTTAATTCTACCTATTACCATTATGTATAATCAATATTGATATACACAATTGTAACGTCATATGATAAACATTGGTTTCTTTAAAACGTGAACATCGTACATACAGTTAAGTTGTTGTGTTAATATAAAATGTAAATGGTTCGTATGTATATAAAGTTTTGTGTAAGGTTTTTTTTACGTATTTCGAAGAGTAGAAGTTCATCGAATATTATGACGATCGTTACGAGAATTTACAAATATTTTTGTATTTTTATGTATTAATTATTTTTTTTTAATTATTGTTCATCATTATTATTGGGGGGGTTTTAAAATCTAATTTTTTATTATTATTTATTATTCTTTATTATTCTTTATTATCTTTAAGCATTTATGGTAAAGATATAGCCTTTTTTCTTTTTTCTTTAGTCGCGGAAATTAAATTTACCTTTTGTTTACATCTTTATGAATGAAGTAAAAAAAAGGGATTGTGTGAAATATTACGTGTGTATATATTACTGTCGTGAACAATAATTTAACCTTAAAACTTGTTATACTTTATTGTACTTTATTACACTTGATTGTACTTTATTAAAAATGGTTCGTGATATATTTATTTATCAAAACATACAACGAATATTTAACTTACAAGACATACTTCTCGGTCATCTTCTCGATAACGGAGTACATAATCTTGTTTTTTTCTCCAAAACGTGTAAGATGTCCAAATAAAGTTATATTTCATTCATTTATTTATTCATTCATTTATTATAATTATTATGAACATTATTGAGTAACATAATAATAATGTGTAAAATTTTTTGTATTATTTACACGTAAAAATTTTATAGAACGCGTTGCATTACATACTTCTTATGAATAAAATTATTTTCTTTTAGAAAAAATTAGTTGATTGTATTTTCCAAATCAATCTTATTAAACGTTCTGGACTTTAATTTTATTAATTTTCTTGTTCATTCATAAATTTGTAAAAAATCCACAACAATCGAAAGAAATAATTGAATATGATAAAGTTTAACGTGTGACTGTTTCAAAAAAATACAACCTACACAAAGAATATACTGTAAGTTCTAAAATATAATTATAGTTCCAATACTCTTTCGAATAATTATTAAGTCACCAAAAGTAATTGATTTATAATTTATAATTATATGGTTCACTGGGAAAAATTAGGGGAATTATGTAATTTTGCCTAGTGATGATTATCACTAGCAGTGAGCTTTAGCAATAAACACGTGATAATCGTTTAGTTTATATAAAAAAAAATCAAATTTTTCGAATTAAAAGACTTATTTAAAATCATTTTAATAATTTAATAATATTCTCTAAGTCATCGAGTTTAAAGATATTTATTTGCTCTGTAGAATCAACTTCGATATTACAGAAAATCTAATAACATAATAATTTAATAATTTATAAATGTGTATAGTGATATGAAGTAAATTCATAAATAGATTGTTTAAATCAATGTAGATGTCATAAAGTGGATAATAACTTTATTAGATTATTCATATTTCACAAAATTATATAAATAACAATTAATATTATTAAAAAACTCTTATAAAGAATATAAGGAATATGTGAAAAAACGGTAAGGAATTTGTAAAAAAAAACATACAAAAGAACATATAGAACATTAAATTTCAAGATTTTAAAGATCACACCCAATAAATCGTATTTCTGCATTTTTTGACTACAGTATTAACCAAATGTTCTCTCCTAACATCTATTCTATCAATAGGTTTATATAAAATACATCTTTCAGTCAAAATCTGCATTAATTCATGTTCTGATTTCATTTTCAATTGGGCTGTTCTTTCCTTGACACAATCAAGTTTTTTAGTTGCATTTAACGTGATAATCATATCTTTAAAAGATTGATCTAATTCTAAATCTGTTACTTCAGTATTAATTAAATCCACTCTGAGTTCTCTACATAAAAGTGTGAGGAAATCTTCGATTTTAGCGAAAATTCGTATATAGGCTAAATCATCATATGGAGTTTTTTGACAGTTAACGATAATCACCGGTTTTTTACGGGTAGCAACATACTGTGTAAAACAGTTTGCAGGATAAACAATGAGTGAAGAACCAAGAATAATATATAAATCACAAAGTTTGGTGTGAGTTTGAGCTATTGTAAGTGGTTGTTGATGCGGGCTTTCAGCATGATCGAAACAATTGATAATTGTATCTTGAAGAACTTCTATTTTTAAATAATTAGAATTTTTGAAATTTTAAATCAAATTATTAACAATTATAACAATTATTAACATATTATATTATATATCATTATTACATACGATCACAATTTTCACATTGACGAACAGTTTCATGTCTACGACCTTGTTCGTGAGTTTCTTTAACTTCGGCTGAAGATTTAAGTACATTGGAATTTCTCCAATAAGATCTCTCACAAATTGGACATTTCTCAATGTTAATGTTTCCATGTAATTCTGATATTGAAGTAACTGGAATTCCACTACGTAAGTGAAGACCATCTGTGTTCTTAAATTGAAAAGAGGTCATCACGAATATAATAAATTGATATCAAGGATGGAAAATTATAAACAGAATATATAATTTATGCATGTAATTAACCTGAGAAATCAAATGTTTTATATAACCATCTTCACATAATTTATAAATGGCAGCATGTCCTCTAGTGGGACGAGTTCTTGTGGGATCTGCAAGAGTAGACTGAATACCTTCTTTAAGAAGTGTCAAATAACCTGAGATCACGGTAAATAAATAATTAGTTCTTCATGTGATCATAAAGTGATTAGTAAAAATAAAATAATTTCAATTTCATACCGTAAGGACCTTCATTTAAAAAATTGGTACATTCATTGGATATAAAAAAAAAAAAAATCAAAATCAAAAATTTCCATCAAAAAAAAATTTTTTTTTTGAATTTATGTGGATAATCTACCTCGAAAATCTTGAATTCCTATCATCATTTTGAAATAATAAAAAAATAAAAAAAAAAAGTCCATGGTTTAATGAATTTATGATTTTTTTTCATATCTTTCATATTTTTTTCACTTTTTTCATAATGCTAACCAGCACTGGTCGAAACACCTGCACCAGTGAACATAACCACATGATTTGAATTACGAATAAGTTCGGCCAATTTTCTGATTTTTTTTTGTACTTGATCGATTGGATCAATATATTCTTTGATGTCATCTGGTAATTTGATCGAAGCAGACATTTTTTATTTTATTTTATTGTTTTGGGAAATTATCAGATTCCCGATTAAGAAACAAATAATTTTTATAAAAGGATTAAAAAGTATTTAGGAAAATATAAATAAAAAGAAGAACAAGAGGAAATAAAGAAAGTAGAAAACAGCGAAAGAAAAAAAAACTGATTTATAAGTTCTTGAATCATTCCGATGTCATCATCAATATTATCAAATCACGTACATTTTTATATTGACACTAAAAATAATACAGTAATAATAAACTCAAAATTGTACGTTTAGAACAATTATTACATTAATTCAGTAATTAATATGATAAAAAATATGATAATATTTGAAGATTATTATAAGGCTTAAAATGGTTTAAGGTTATTAAGCTGCATTCTTTGTATTATTTGTATTACTTATAATAACTAAGTACGCTTTTATTGTCTTATAACCCCATCGACCTTTAAATCAATTAATCTATTATGAAATGGTCGTTTTATCCTCCATTCTAAGATAAAGCAGAAAATCCAAAGGATTTTGGTAGAGATCTTCATTTTAAAAACAATTTTAGAAATTGATGTCTATAAAAGTGATGAAAGACTTGTTATCAAAACATTATTAAACCGTAATAATAGAAATAATCGAATGAAATATTCAAAAATTTCGAAACAAGTGAAAAAATAATAAGTAAACAATATTTTACAATTAAACCAAAATTATAATAATATTTGGAAATTTAGAAAAAATACATCTATCTATATATTCAAGCCCATATGTAATAAATCTAAATATATTTAAGCCCATTTTTAATAAATCTAAATAAAGGCTCGATTTTTTTTTTTATAAATCTCTATAAAATTATTAATTAATTATAACTTTCAATTATAATAGTTAGCTAATCACATATTACATTTAGTTTCAATTAATTTTAATAAAATTTTAATTAATGTTTCGGTTTAATTCTTCTGTCTAATTTACGTCGGCGTACTCTACTCTTTGGATTATCACCTGCTTCACTTCGTTCATCATCACTAGAAAATGGTTCTTTATCATCATGGGATGTTTCCTTTTCTTTAAGTGATTTTTTCTTAAGACCTATCAAAATTTTATTTAAAACTTTCTTATAAACCAAAACTGGAAATAAATCACCTAAGCCAGGTTTGGCAACTTCATCTTCGCTCAGCACAAATTCTCCTTCATCAGTGAGAAATGCCACCTGATCTCCATCTACAATGAATTGTTTATCTTGTACAGAAACTTTCTTTCTAGTATATTGTTTTTTCATTCGTTTACCCCATGCATTTTCTCTAGCTTGATTCATGAAAAAACGAACTCGTTTTTTCTCTTGAAAAAAGTTCACCCACATAACAAGATAATGTAAAAAGGAACATAACACAAATAGACCGGTAAGAACTCCCGTAAGACCTGGTCGATAACGACTATAGTACCAGCCAGTTCCTCTCCATTTGGGAACACCATTTTTTAGAAAAAAATTATAACGTTCTCGATTTTCTGAATTACGAAGTATTGCTGTGATAGAACCTAATAACGCAAACTTTTCCTTGCTATCTTCATCAGGATTTTTATCGGGACTAATTAAAAAAAAGAAAAAGAAAAGGAGAGAAAAGTTTCAAATTCAATTTATCTGTTGAAATAAGGCTGAAATAAGGTCAAATAAGACTGATATTTATTATTAACGTACTGCAAAGCTAATGAGAGCTTTCTATATGCTCTCCCGATTTCTTTTTCTGTGGCTGAAGGTTCTATCCCAAGTAAAGAGTAAAATGTAGCTTCTTCTCCTTCATTCATCGTCAACTGGTCAACAAGATCAAAAATTTCATGGTCAACTAAATGAAAAAATCATTTTAATGTAATTATTTGTGTTTTAGAATAATTTTTGAATCCTTTGTATAGATGCATGGAACTTACGTTGTTCCCAGGCTTGTGTGCCAGGTAAGATAAATAAAAGAAATAGAATAACGAAAGAAGCAAGACGACGTTTAAAATACGCCATCAATAATGATTTCTAGAGAATATTAGATCCGAAAATTTATATTATTTTTTTTTTGTTTTATGAAAAGAGGGGAAAAAAAGATGAAAGAGAAGCCCCAAACACATCAATTTGAGTTGAACCAATCGGTAGAAATTTAATTTGAAACATAAATATATATAGAAAATTTGTACACATCGTAGTCACACCAATCACCTGATCGTATAGTATGTATACTCAAAAAATATCAAAAATATCGAAAATAGGTGATCTGGGTTACTTGTTTCAAAAATTTACATCTATATAGAATTGCGTAATCTTCATTGACACATTAAAAGTTAGAAATAAGTTTAAAAGAAATGACAAGCGTAGACTTTCTCGGGGTTAGCTAGCTGAAATTACTATATTTTAACTTTTCGCTGTAATTTTGCTTTACTCCGTTATTGTTTTTTTTTTACATTAACAAAATCCCACAATACGCACTTTAATATGACTTCTTAAAGAAAGCTATTGAAATAGTAAAAAAAGCTACCGAAGAAGATAATAATCGTAACTATGAACAAGCCTATAAGTATTATTCGAATGCGTTGGACTATTTCATGACTGCTATAAAATGTACGGAATGAAACCTATGTATAAATAATTATATGGTCCTTAAGGTCCTTAAACAAGAAAGATATTTTGATACATTGAAAAAAAAAATTAATTATCGATTATACATAAACAATTTGTAAACAAAGGAAAATTTATGTTATATTGTTATTTTCATAATGATAAATAGATGAAAAAAATGAAGGTAGTAAAGAAACCATTCGTAAAAAATTTACCGAATATCTTGATCGTGCAGAGAAATTAAAAAAATATCTAAATGAGGAAGAAGAAAAACGACAGAGAAAAGCTATTGGAGCGAATGGTTCTGAACGTGGTGGAGGTGGTGGAGGTAGTAGTAGTAAAGGAAGGTTAGTATTTATTCAATTATAAATTTCGGATTCATTTGAAGTAGTTATAAATGAAATGTATTAATTATAATTTTTTTTTTTTTTTTTTAGAAAGAAGACCGGTTCAAGTGAAGATGAAGATGAAACTGATCCTGACATTAAAAAATTGCGTAGCGCATTATCAAGTGAGATTTCTGATGGCATTATTATCAAACCTTATTTCCGAGATTATATTAAAATATAATTCAAGAAAAAAGTGAATAATTGAAAAATTTTTGAATATTCAAGCCGCTATACTTAGAGAAAAACCAAATGTGCGTTGGGACGACGTTGCTGGTTTAGAAGTCGCTAAAGAAGCATTGAAGGAAGCCGTGATTTTACCTATCAAGTTTCCTCATTTGTTCACTGGTATCTATATTTGATCAATAATTTCCAACATAAACATTACAAACATGAGTTGAAATTTTTATCATTATTTTTTTTAAGGAAAGCGAAAACCATGGTCTGGTATATTATTATACGGACCTCCAGGAACAGGAAAATCGTATCTCGCTAAGGCAGTTGCAACAGAGGCGAACTCTACTTTTTTCTCTGTTTCATCGTCTGATTTGGTGAGCAAATGGATGGGTGAAAGTGAACGGTGAATATAATAATAATTAAAATATTTGAATTTTCTCAAATATATTTAATGAATGTTCAAAATTATTATTATAAACATTATTTGAATATTATTAATTAAATTGCATTTATTTTATATATATATATATTTAAAGTCTCGTTAAAAATCTTTTTGGAATGGCTCGTGATTGCGTTCCTTCAATCATTTTTATCGATGAGGTTGATTCCCTTTGTGGTCAACGTGGAGAGGGTGAAAGTGAAGCAAGTCGTAGAATCAAAACTGAATTTTTGGTTCAAATGAATGGTGTAAGCGCTGAATCCACTGGAGTTTTAGTACTGGGAGCTACGAATATTCCATGGCAATTGGATTCTGCCATTAGACGAAGATTTGAGAAGAGAATATATATACCTCTACCGGATCTCGCTGCAAGAGCTAAAATGTTTCAACTGAATATAGGAAATACGCCTTGTAAATTAGAGACAAATGATTTTAAAAACTTGGGTGAAAAGACGGAAGGGTGAGCACGAATTACTCTTTATTATTATTATTATTATTATTATTATTATTATTATTATTATTATATTTTATTAATTATATTATTGAATTGAATATATTATTCCTTATAGATATTCTGGGTCGGATATTGCAGTAGTGGTACGAGATGCCTTAATGGAACCTGTTCGTAAAGTTCAAACTGCAACACATTTTAAACAGGTATATTATTTATATTATTCATACTTATAAGTCTACATATAAATTTAATTGTGATCTGATAATTCTTTATTTGTAATTCTCTTACTGTTAGATT
This sequence comes from Diversispora eburnea, assembly GCA_910592015.1. Classification (NCBI taxonomy): domain Eukaryota; kingdom Fungi; phylum Glomeromycota; class Glomeromycetes; order Diversisporales; family Diversisporaceae; genus Diversispora; species Diversispora eburnea. Next base: position 43,799 of record CAJVPK010000071.1, on the reverse strand, counting down.
GATGCACCTTGTCGTGACAACCCTGAAATTACCAAACAATATCTCACTCCATGCTCACCTGGTGATCTAGGTGCTAAAGAAATGACTTGGATGCAAGTTGATTCGGATAGTTTACTAGAACCTGAATTAACATTAAAAGATTTCATTAAGGCGATACAAATAGCTAGACCTACAGTAAACGCTGATGATATTAAAGCACATACAAAGTTTACAACGGATTTTGGACAAGAAAGTTAAAAATAAATAAATAAAAAAAATAAAGTCAATTTAGTCAAATGTCATAAAAATTATAGATATTGGTGCACTAACGCATATAAGCATATCACTTTTATTATATAGAAAGATCGTTATTATTATTATTTTTATTTTTATCATTATAATTATTTTACTTATTAATGTATATTTTTTAAGCAATATCATATTAAAGGTTGTTTAAAGTTCAAAAAAAATTTTATCAATTAAAATTTATAAAAGATTTTTATTTAATAAACTCTATTATAATACATAAATAATAATTAATTTTTTTTTTATTTATTTTTTAATTACATAAATTATTTAAGAATCTTATTCTAAATAATCTATCTAAATTACCTAATTAATCATTGTATTTTAAGAAAATTTTATTATATCTGAAAATTTATTTATAAAAATTATGCAAATGCATCTTCACGATCAGCTTCAATATCTTCCTCCATTGAAGAGAAATTAAGGAAGTGTTGAGGTCTATGTAATTCATGATAAAATTCTTTGGGAACATCTAATTTTATATTATATTTCATATTAGCACTGTGAGATGGACCCATAAATGAATAATTCCAAATATCATTTTCGGGAACCATAAAGAATCCCATAAATCGATCTGATAATAACATTTGAACTCTATCAGAGAATGTCGGAAGATAACCTGGCGGATTGACTGATGTATCCTTATTATTACGTGCCCATTCAAATCCTGCTGGATTAAGTTTATATGATGTCAGAGAACATGATCCTGGAGTGAAACTTACAGTCATTGTAACTGTTTTATCTCCATCCCAATTTTTATTCTCTGCTACAATCTTGGCATGAAGGCATAATATAGAGGGCGATAATTGAGCTGTTTCAAATGGTTGTGTAACAATTAGACCAAGTGGTTCAAAATCTTTAATATATTCATGTTCTGGCATCATATTTGGTAAATGTACTGATTGATGTGTGCCATATTGAGGAACAATTACTAATGCTCTAATTTCTTTAACCTGCGTATTATCACGAGGAGATATACCGTACATATATGCTGCAATTTGTGTCCTCAAATCAGCAATTTGAATAAATCGTTTTAATAAATTCTTTGGAAGAACATATGTATATCCAGTATCTCTAATATCTTCAGCATTTACATATATATGATTGGTACGAAGGTGTAAGTTTGTTGATGAAATTGCTCGTACACGCCATTCGGTTTTTGATGCAAATGTTGCTGTCTCATAATTACTTGTAGTTACTACCAACATTTCATCACCATGTACGTTTTGAGTTTTAGTCGTTACGGCCGTAAGTTGACTTTGTTCTTTCGTTTGTTTCTCAATTTCTGCAATTTGTTGTCGTTGAAGAGATGGTGCAGAAATTTCCATTCCCAAAATAATGTCTCGAATTTCTGATTGAGTAAGTGATGCAACATTGACATTATTCTTTTTACCATAATCAGCCAAGATTAAATCTTTAAGTGCAACTTCAACTTTAATCCATTCTTCATCACTCAAAGTTGGCCAAATATGATGAGGCTCAGTTATAGTCGTTTTATCTGGTCTTAAAATTATCTTTGTTTTGTCGGTGTTCACGTGAAGTGCACGAAGAATAAGTATAAGACGTGAAAATGCCGTATATGATGAAATTGTTTTGAGCCAATCATCATATAAATTGAACAATGTCATTTGAGGTTCCGTTGCTCTAAGAATTAAGTCGCCAAACTTTTCTAATTTCAAACAAGCTTGGAATGGTAATTGTAATTCACTTCCTTTAATGACAATGTTAGGGAAATCTAATAAATGCACTTCTAAAGGATCCAACATTCCCTTTCGAGTAACAATAATTTGTTTAGGTTGTTCTTCGATTGGCAATGAACGAATCAAAGCTGCCACTTCTTCGGCGGTTTTCCATTTTGCCAATTGTCCCAAACGTTTTTGTCCAGCCCACACAGAAGTATGAATAATCTTTAAGAATAATTGTCCCGTTCTTGGATTGAAAATGAAAATAGCTCCATTAATCGGTTTAGTTGTCAAGTTACCTTCAAAAGTTTTATGAATAGTTACACGATATACGTTTGTATCATCTACAAACCAAATAATTTGATTTGAAAATAATTCTGAATAATTCTGTGATGATAAATATGGTTCAGTAGGTTCTGAACTATATAATTGTAAACCTTTTCGTATACGTTCCCGTAAAACGTATAAAGCTGGATTGGCTTTCATTATTTTCGCCATTGCTGATTGAATTAATGGTTTCATTCCAGGAATCCAGTGACCATAAGCACTATGTAAATTATACGCAAGATCAATTCCTATCATTATACCAAAAGGTGAAGGATAAATACTCATATTATCTGTGGAATAATCTAAGAATTTGGCTCTAGTATATCTCTCTATGTCATGAGAGTCGAAATCTCCCCATCTTAATTGGCAATCAACAAACCATCGTGATGTTGTTGTGCCATCCATTACATCTTTATTATCATTTAATAGAGAAGGTTTTGAGACGTTCCATTTGTAAGAAGCAAATAATAAAATGTCGGCACATGAGGAATTCATTTTGTAAGATTTTCTAGGATGAATGGATTCTTTTTGTACTGTCTCAATTTGCAAGCTCTCAAGTTCAGAATCAAAAACTTGACATAAATCCATAATAACACTCTCATGTATTTTTTGCCATAAATGAGCTCGGAAAATTTGGATCAATGATATTTTTAGTGTTGGTATTTTTCCGTGCATAAATATACCTGTAAGATCTAATTGGACTTGAAAACCAACATACACGTTAGCTCGATTAATTGTAGGAGACCACCATAATGTAAATCGACGATTAGGAATTTGGTTGAGACCGGATCTTTGAGCATTTGTCAATTTTTTGTATCGCATACTTTCTTCGAATCCAGAAGCTTTTTCCCAGAAGAGACCTTCCCATGTGGAAAAGTATGTACCTTTAAAAAGTGTGTGCTCTAATATTCCTTCAACACCACCTAAAGCTTGAATCATATCAGATCGATAATTGTTTAAGCACCATAATTTACCATCATGTCTAGAATGTGTCCACCAAAATGGATTGTTCTTTAATATTTGATAACTTTTGAATTCAGTTCTAACCCTCCAACCTTTATCATACGCTAAGGTATGACGATCTTTTGAAAAAAGAGTATTAATACGTGGTAAACCTCTATCCCACGAATCTTCTAAATCTTCGAGTGTCAAACGCCTGTTCTGGGCATTTGCTTCTTGTCTTTTCAATGCATATTCAGCCCAAACACGTTGTGAGTCAATAAATTCCGATTCCCAAGGTTGAAGATATCTGAAAAGATTAGGTATTAATTGATCTTCTTCATGGCTCATTCCGGATCGGAAATGAGTTATGCCTGTCTCTGTTTGTTTACTCCATCTGAGATCGCTTTGAGGTATGAGAACATGTCCCATAGAAAGCATTCCTAAACCACCAATTTCCTTTGGGCAATAAAACACTACAGGAGGAAATCTTGAGGGCATTTTAGAGTTCAACCCTATCTTAATTCTAGTCTGTATTTTGTTCTCCGCTTTTACAATAATGTCTAACAGTTCACGTGTATGAACAACGGCTTCTCTGAAATAAGACATCAAACCTATCAAACAAGTGTTCCATTTGTTACTGATTTTGCTGAATGTTGTGCTTCCACTGGCCATCAAAATTTGTCTAACCCGATTATGAAATTTGTTCATAGATTCTTCATCAACTCGAAGGAAAGCTTGTGCTGTCCTTTCCTTCGTTTGTTCATTAATCAAATTCCAGACACCATCTTTAAGTGTGAATTCTTCATTTAAATTTCTAATTTTTGGAAGAATTCTTACTTCAAATCCGCACATAGAGAATAATACATTTGGATTATCTTTTGAATATACGCTAACAAATGTATCTTCCCATTCAATTGTGGTAAGCGAACGCGGTAATCTGTTTTTTATATCCCAGAATACAGCCCTTCCAGCGTTAACGTCACTCTTAAATAATCTCATGCGACAATCCCGTGGCCAACACTTTTTATTGTTGTAACCAACTATATTTTCTGAGTTAGGATCTGGATGTTCTGTAAGGTAGCGTTGAATAAGATCTCTGGCTTCTTCGGCATTGAAACGGAAAAATATATAAACTTTGTCGATGTATCTACAGTATAGTCTAATTGGGTGTCTTGTTTCTGTAACTACATCACGGTATTGTAAGAATTCGTTAGGACATTGTGGAGGACCAGCCATTTCAGATGCTCTTTGAAGACCCAAAAGCAACAAATCGAGAATGAGACCATAATATTGGAATATAAAACTAGCAAATTGTAACCCACGAATAAGACCATATGCATTCACGTGATTCATATCCTTATAATTGAGGACCACGTTATTTTTAGCTGTCATGTAATCCGCAAGATTATGATCCAAAATCAATCTCAAGAGTCGATTCAACAAAGTCAAATCGATCTTTTCATAAACCTTGCTAAACTGAGTTTCCAACATAACATTGATTTCACCATTTGAAGTTTCCCAAACATCTGTTAAATTATTGATACCTTGACAGAATTTATAAACAAGTAATGGAGGAGGTTCTGTGTCAGATGGTTTGATCCAAGCTGGGAATAAATTTCTCTTGGTTCCTTCGTACCAAAGATATTGATCAAGATAAGCATCAGTAATTTTTTCAAGAGGTTCAACATCAAATACTGGAATTAAATGACTATAAAGATCCATGAATTCAATTCCGACTTCTTTAAAAGCACGTTGGGTCAACAAAAGACGTTTGATACGACTAAGTGCTTCGTGAGGATTATCATAAGCCTGTTCAATCAAACCTAACTCTTCACGTTGACTTTGATTAAGACGTCCTTTTACGCTATAAGCTTCTTTCAACCTTTCAAGGGCCAAAATCAACAATTTCGTGTCGTGTTTGTAAGAAAGAGGTGGGAAGGGAATTGGAGAAAATTTACGACTTTCTAACCAATGTACAGTAGAAGTATAAATAGCAACGGCTTCTTCTGCAGTAATATAAGGTCCATCCTTAAGATAATTATGTTGCCGTTCTTGCTCTGCTTTTAACCATAAACGAGTTAAACGTCCAAGATTTTTCTTACATACAGTTTTATCAACTGTAGCTCCTCTTCGAATTCTTTCCCGATTATAATGTGCTACACTAGTCCACCAATCTGCTTTGCTTTTCACATATCTCAAAATCATATTTTCTATGGGCTTTGGCATTCCCATTATATGCCATGGGACATTTGCTTTCCAGCATCTCCACGCTTCACTTAAATGTTGTAGTATAGTCTTTGATTTATTAGCTTTGATACCTTCAGGCATCATATCTAATATATCATGCATAACTGCTGCGCGAAGTTCAAGATCATAATGTGATTCGACACGTTGTTTGGTTACTGTCTTTGCAATTCCTTTGGAATGACGACCTTCAAAATGACGAGCCAACAGATTTCCAAGCCAGCGTTCTAAGAGAGGAACAATTCCTCTCATAAAAAAGAGCCAAACACGCCATCCGGGAGCCCAAAATCCACAACCCGGACCTTTACCGACAGGCCCGGTATTAAATCGATAGTATATAAGGTGTTTAAGATCTTTACATAATCTGATTTGACGCATGAGACGATATTTGTATCGATACATTCCGGTTAATTGTCCAACGTGCGCAAATATATATTGTAAACCATCAGCTAACTGAAATGCATCAACGTTACCTAGTCGATATTGCACATGTGAATCAACGACCAATTTTGTTAACCGTAAGATTTCACGACATAAATGGAATGCATTTCCGAATCGAGATTTTTTACGTTCTTTGGTGGTAAGTGTTTTAACAGGCTTCAAATTGAAATTATAATCCAAATGCAAATAATTGAGATTCTTCCGATGAATTAAAAGATTAAGCATATTATAACCTTGTCGACAAACTTGTAATCCAGCTTCAACCCAATCCAACTCTGTAGTTTGGAAGAATTTCGTTGATTTCAATTGACGGAATAAATATTTTTTATTCAAAGCTTTTGGTGGCCGATGTTTTAAAGCATTTAATACAAAACATTTTATAAGTTTTTGATAAGATACACGAACTTTAACTGGTTGTCCAGATGGGCAATGCTCAAGATACCAATTTTTTACTAAAGGTACATCTTCAGCACGACGCATTCTCCCACTACGTTTGTTGAAAGGATGAGGCGCCCACCATAACGCAATTCCATCAGCGGTATTATCAGAATAAAGTGGGAAATCTTCCAGAAATGGCGAAATATTTTCTGATAAAATAAAATCTTCATCTACATCTTTATCACCAAATATTTCATCTTCATGCGAAACTGTTAAAATTTGTGGAACGACATTTCGCGATGAAATAGGATTGATAATAGGATCAAAATAGAAAGCCGGTAAATCAGGATCCTCAGCACGAATGTAGACAACAGTTGGTTCATGATACCATGATACATGAACTGATCGTGGAAGAGAATTATATAAGAAAGGAAATGCAATTTTATATTCCGTACGAATAGGTTGCCTAATTATAATTTTATTTATGTCATTGAATTCATTCCAATCATCATCAGCCGTGTCCATATCTCTATAAAGAGGTTCAAATTTTGGTCCACCGGGAATTGCAACATTAAGAGCTTTTGCTGTGAAAAATGACTTTATATCAAAGAGATAAAAATAATTTGAATCTGTAAGATCAGAAAGTAATTGATGTGCTAATCGATATAAAGTTGACATTATTGGTAAATTTAATTTCCAACGTCGATATGTTGGACCATTAACAAATTTTGTATCCAAAAGAGGATGGTGATCATAAAACCATTCAAAAACGGGTGCATCTTCATCATCTTCCAGTTCCATTTGAATTGCTTCTAGTGGTTCGACATCTAAAATATTATCACCATAATCTAATGGAGGTTCTTCGTCATCAAATGGTGGAAAACGCATACGTTTAAAATGTCGTCTATCACGTTTTTCTCGACGCATCATAATCCACATAGTCCCCCATTGAGCGATATAAACTGGTTCAATAACCCAAGGTATTTCATTAACGAAAGTTATTGCACCAGTTATATGATACAATACTGGTACTTCACGAACCTGTTCCCAAGGCATTGGCATATTCTCTAACAACTTTAAAACTGCATGTGGTACATATTTTAAAGCACCAAGATATATTCTTTTATCATGTCGATACTTTTTGCTAGACATATCTCCGTGATCTTTGATGATTTTTCTAATATGCTCTGGTGGCATATTAGCTTTCTCGTGTTCAATGAAACCAAATTTTCTTTTTTCTCCATATCGTTTTGATTGTAATTGTTGCCATCTCCGAGCCTTTTCTTCTATCTTTTCTGTTGAAGGTTCAGCTGGTTGGGTATTACCGAACTGATATTGATTTTGAGGACTATTAAATTGGTAATACTGATATGCGAACGGTTGTTGTTGTTGTTGTTGTTGTTGTTGTTGTTGATCTGGATAGATAAAGCTTCCTTGAGGTTGAAAAGCATCCCCATATTCAGACATGATGTACTAAAAGATCTAGTTTGGCTGATCTAAAACTTCAACAAACTTCAACTATAATATTTTTCACAACAATGCGATGACTAATATATATATCATGTGATATTATAAAATTAGCCAATTATAATTCATTATAGTCACAAATGGGCAAAATTAAATTTACGTGACATGTAATTTTGCCTAATGGTGACAATCACCGACGGTGAGCTTTATAAATTGTTATTATGTTAGCATCATCGATTACGTTAACACACTTACACACTTACTTTCTGATCTATTTAAAAAATGGCAAACATGGCAAATATTAAATAAAGATTTTAATAGATCCATTATTTAGTAATAATGCTGATTTACAATTTTGGAATATTTGTAGTTTGGAGGCTTTGATGATTTCGAACAAGCTTTAACTTTCGGCATACCCATACAACAGAATCCGAATAGAGGTTTTTTGGAAACATATCGTTGTTATTCGGTAGCCTTGATGCAAGGAAATGAGAGACAAACTGCTAATTATGGAGGCAAAAGTAAGCAGTCATTGTATTAGCCCACAAAAATAAGGCTTTTTTTTTTTAGAAATTTCTAAGGACGTTGATTCGATGCAATTTTTATTTCATTTGCATCAAAATTAGTTTTCTTACCTCCCTCTGCATTAGCCAAATTAGGTATGCAAATTCAAATTAATGTTTTATATAAGTTCAATTAAAACTTTGTTAAATATTAATGTTCCCATTTTTTAATAATAATATAGCGGGTTTAAGCATAGTATATCCTTTGTTGTTTGAACTTCGAAATGCAGATAAACAAATACATACTCACGCTGGAGTTCTTGAATTTATTGCAGAAGAAGGTCGCGTTTATTTGCCTCATTGGGTAAACAATTAGTGTAATATTTAAAAATATTTAAGAAATTCTTTTTATTTATTAAAGTAATATTTTAACCTAAAAGTTATATATGATATAATTTAGATGATGCAAACCTTATTATTAGAACAAGGTGATCTCCTCGAAATCAAAAATGCAAATTTACCGTTAGGAGAATTTGTTAAGATTCAACCTCAGACTCCGGATTTTTTGGACATCAGTGATCCAAAAGCTGTGTAAATATTCAATTCAATATTTTAAATATTTTAATTTTAATTTTTTTTTATTTTATTTTATGGTAAAGATATAATATTCTATTTTTTTTTAAAAAAAAATATTAAATAGGCTTGAAAATGCATTGCGAAATTTTGCAACTTTGACACAAGGCGACATTATTCAAATTAATTATAATAATAAAATATATGAAATTTTGGTATTAGAAACGAAACCCTCAAACGATGGAATTTCTATTGTGGAAACTGATTTAGAAGTAAATTTCTTAATAATTTAGTTAATTGTATATAAGCGATAGTTTTATTAATTAATATTGAATTTCCGAATAGGTTGATTTTGCTCCGCCTGTAGGATATGTTGAACCAAAACCTCAACCAAAAGATACTATGGTAATTTTTTTTTAATTGAGAAATAATGTTTAATTGCTTAATTAATTTTTTCTTTATTTTTTTAATTATATAATTTGTTTTCGTAGGCTAACAAAATAAAGTTTGAGGAACCAGCTGCGGAACCTACTAAAGGCTTTCTAGCTTTTCAGGGTGATGGACAACGATTGAATGGAAAAGCCATAAAAGATGAGACAAATTCAGAGAGGTTTGTTTTTTCGGGAAGTCATTTGTATTTTGAAAAATAATGATTATCTATGTACTCTAATTTTTTTTATACTATACAGTTCAAATGTTCATGATTTAGGCTCGGGTGAGAATATTCCAGCACCATTGAATTTACCTTTTGGGAAATTATTCTTTGGGTATAAAATTATTCCTTTAAGCAATGTTAACAATGAAGTACATGACCAGTCATAGATCATTTGATCTTTGTAAAAGTTGACTAAGTCATATATATGTATTAGCCAATGAAGATTTTATTTATTAATTTTATTATAAATTATTATCATTAATAATTAGATTAATACTTATAGTTTATTAAATTTAAGTAATGTTAGCTCCTAATAATTTTAATAAATGCTTTACAAAATAAAACCAGAATTCGTGTAAAATTAAAACTTTATTAATATAATCGTGTTATTATATGAGTTGATCGGCATATCAAATAATATATGTATATGCCGCAATAATAACATAATAACTTGGGGACGCGATCTGCACTTCAAACATGTCCGATAATATTTATTTATTTCCCAGGCATATTGTATACCTAAAAATATTTTTAAAATTGATACTTGATATATTATATGACTTCACAAATAATATTTCTATAATACCATAAAAGAGGTTTTACTGGAGATAAAAGTTCATATGAATTTCCAGGGCATATTGCTTAATACGATTTTTAATCCAATCTGGTATGCCACCTAACTTGTCAACAAGTTTTTTTCAAACCATTCATATTAATAGAATGATTACTAATCACGGTTATCTGAAAAAGTGTATCAGGAGCAACAATTGCATCAACAGTCGCAAAATTCTTTTGATTTGGTTGACAGTACACACACACCTTCTTTGATCTCATTAATGTCATTAAACATTAATTTTTTGGTACGTTCGGGAAGTTTAATTATAGAACTTATGTCAGAATCTAAACAACGAACATTAAATCTTCCTCCCTTTTGTAAAATTCGATGTATAATACCTTCATTTACTCTACCTTTGAGTCCATTTATCGATGAGCTTTCTGTTACAATATGCCTTAATCGTGTTTTATAATTTTCTATAAATTTATCAGTTACTTTTTCAGCTACATACTCAGATGCAAATACTAAATTTTATAAGTATAAGGGTTCTTTTCATTCTCTTTGTCTGGAATATTTGTGTGAATATGAGCAATTATGTGGATTACCAGTAATACGTAAACTTCTCACATTCTCATCAAAGACAATTTTGAGAAGGTCACATTTAAGTATGAATAAAATGTTTTTAGCTTTAAAAAATGTTTATCTCCTGACAATTGAAGGAATTCATCTTGTTTATTAAGTTTTGTATTCTTTAAAGCCTTCCATAAGTTAATAAGTTTTTTATTCTTATATTCTACATGTGAATAAAAACGAAACAGTATAATAAATAAACTGTTCGAAATATTAAACCATTAATTTTGATGACCTTAATGTGTTAGTCATCAAGGACCAACCCAGTTTTTTTGGGATTAAGAATTGTTAACAGGAAATATTTTAACGTAGTCTGCTACTTACCAGAGGGTCGTTCAACAATAATATGGATAAATCCCTTGTGATATTCTCGGTAATATACTTCACTAATTATTTACCTCTTCATCATTTTCGAGGACTTCGTCAACATCCGTGGTGTCACCACCGAATGGAATGTTTACTTTCCATAGCATAATATCGTTGACAGCAATATTTCTTTTTGAGAACGCCAACATAATCATTTATTCCAATGGTAACAGTAAAAGCTTTCTTTTTAGGATCACCATTGACGAGGCAAAAACGTATTTTATTATCAGACATCGTTGACATGAATAAAGCGGTAATTGTCTCATATTAATAATCTATAATTTGATTATCGTCATTAAAATTTCAATAATTTATTTTTGACAAACTTATGACTATTTATTCGAACAGATTTCCTTTCCGAGAATGTTATTAGTATTGCAGAAGGCAGTCTTCATTATATTTCGTATTGGTATAACTGATAGTCATTTTTATTCTATTCAGAATATTGAAACTGGATCATAATTAATGTATTAGAATAGATAATTTAGACAAACGAAAAACTTAGTATAGGCAATAGTATAAAACAGTAGATAAGTTTTTGATTCTTTTCGATTTTTATTACAATCAATAAAGCAATTTTACCAACTTTTTGAATATAATTGTGTTTTATAACTGATTCATTGAGGGAATTGAATTCCCGAAATTGATATACTTAAAAAATTTTCTGAGGTTGAGACAGAGAATATCTAAGTTAAAGCAAGAAATGTAAAATTAAAACAAGCTTTGGAAGAACATTATGTGTTTAAGATTAAATTCGAAGAGCTAGAAAAAAAAAATAGAACAGACATTGCTAATTTCACGGTTGAGAATACTGGGCTTAAAAAACAGTGTCACGAAATTGGAACAGAGATAACGTAAAAAGTGATACTAATGTTTTGCAATCTCAAGTTTACAAATATCTATTTCTCCTGAAACAAATTCTAACAGTATTCTTGAACAGATAGACTTACGAAGTGAGGATGCTCCAGCATCTAATATATCTGATAACACTTCAAATTGTGATAGTATTCTTGAACATATAAAAAATAGTTCCGATAACACACCCGATAATGAATCTAATTCTGCATCATCTATCACAGATTCTAAATCACCGGAAAATAAAAAGGTTCATTGATTTCCTGAATCGAAATCGAAATGAAAAAGAAAGGATCAATAATAAGATAGGACAATGTAATAGAGAAAAAAAACTTCAGCATGAAACAACTTTCCAAAAAAAAAAAACGCCTTCGATTTCTCAGAATATTGCATCAACTACACTCCATAAGTAAAAGAACGAATAGAATTTAATTTAAGAAATATCTACCGGTGTCAGCAATAATGATATCTTCGGATCGTGTGAGCAAAATTCTACTGAACAATGTTCAAAAATTATATGACCGAAATTTCGCTGACCTCAGGTCAGGAAAAATTGAGCATCTTCCAAAATATAGCCAACTTATATGAAAAAGCATGTAATCAATAAAAGCTGAAGTAATTTTATTATAACATTTGACAAAATTATAATTAGGAAAAAGATCAAATTTATAATTCTATTATTGCACAAAATCCAGTTATCAAATGAGAAACTCAATAAAAAAATCGAAAAAGCCAAAAAAAAAAAAATTATACATAGGTTATTTGAAAAAATTGGATTAGATATATCAAATCATGTAGTGCAAATAAAATATCAAGAACCCCAATACCGAATTGCCTGATAACTAAGATAATTCTGGTAATAATTCTCCTGAAAAGATTTCACTAGAACAATATTCTGATTTATATCAAGAATATAGTGCAATACTGCATTTAAGTATTAGCACTTTTTAATATGGAAAAATTCAAAATGACAACGAAATCGTGAAATGGTTTAAACGAAAAACCAATTTACCACAAAAATTACAATTACAGATTGGTGCTCGAGTTATATTTTTAAATAACTCAATATAAATATGGAATTTGTAATGGAATAAGGTGGGATAACTGACATTGTGATAAGACAACATACTGCTTCGAATGGTACACATGCAAGTCGAAAACAATATCCTATTATTAATGCCTATGCAAATGTTTGAAAAGGGTCAAGCATACACTGCTCTGAGTAGATGTTGCGAATGGAAAAATATTCAAATCCGCTCCCTGAGCCGAGATATATTTATTGTAGATGAATCTATGACTAAAGAATATGAAAGGCTAGAAGCCATTACCATTATCCAGACCATTACAAAAATAATAATTAAACTAATCAAAAATATTTATTTAGAAAAATACATTTTATTTAAATAACCACGTAATTAAAAAGTAGAATCCATGCCTTTATATTTATTTAATAATACATATTCAAGATAATAAAATGGGTATAAGTATCTACAAATAACTGACTCTTGTTATAGTGAGAAGCAGTCGACTAAAAGGTCGTCCATCATTGTTATTGTGTTTATGTCACTGACCTGTCTAGGAGAAGTATCATTCTATGATTGTTGCGGCACCTTGATAGTCTTTCGTGGCAGATGTGTTACTCACTTTTTACTTATATATATATATTATGTTTTTAATTAATGTGAACTATCAACGTGTAAATATAAATTTATGAAGGTGCTTTATTAGAAAGGTAATGTAAATATACTCATTCTATAAAATTATTTATTAAAAACGGAGAACAATTTTTTCTGTCGCGTATCACATCAAATGAAGTGATAAAGTTACTTCATTTTAAAAAAAAAAAAAAAAAAACAATAAAATGTACATTTATTTTCAAAAAAAAAATGATAATAGCTATTTTTTAGATGTATAAAATATTTCGAAGCATATTAATATAAGTAAATAACTAAAACAGAAGTTTATCCCAATAATAAAAAATTAAATCGAATATCAAAAAAAAAAAATAACAAATTAACCTATTCTACATTTAATTATATTTAATTTATATTTCAAGAATGAAAATAATGAAAACCTTTGTGCATTATATTTTAAAAAATTAAAGGATAACTGCAACACCACGTTGTGTAATCTTATTTTTATCGGATAATTTAGCATTCGCATTAATAATGAAAAGCAATTCACTGCGATCCTCATTAAGATAAACTGGAAGGTTTATAGTAGCTTCTGTAACGGGAGTAGCCCTTTGAGAATCAAATAAAAATCATAATTAATTTTGGTATAATTTTTAATATATAAAAATGAATCCGTAGACAAAAACTTACTTTGATTTGAGAACCCATCTAATTTGTGATAAATCTAATTTGTTTAATGGTGTTATGTCAAGTTGAACTTTATCATCTTTCCATATTGCGCCTATAAAATTCAATAAAGTTTAGCATTTTTTTCATTAACCTTTTCAAATTATATAAATTATTATAATTATTATACAAACCTGAAAGTTTTATTCCTGATAGATTTTTTTTTTTTTTTTTTGAATGGAAACAAGATAGATAAATTCTTAGTTTTATATGTTCTCAAGAAAGTGATTTCAAATATAAATAATCTATATATTTAAATTACCTGTGATTGCGAATGAATCGGGGTCTCCACATTTATCTAAATCAATTTCCAAAGTAAGCTCTTCCAAAGACCATTTATGTGCTTGAGCTACCGCTTGACGTGTAGCAGTGATATATGCTTCAGGCATGAAAAATCCTCCAAGCCAGACATGCATGCTTGCGTAATCATTTTCCTTTGTTATATTTTCAACTTGTTGTAATCGACTCTTGAAATCACCAATCCAATGATTAAGAGACACTGTCTTAGGAACTTTGTATTTTCTCCAATGATCGGGTATAATACCTTCGTAATAAAAAAAAATTAATTTAATTTTATACGACGATAAACAAAAATAAATATTTATTTTGTACATTATAAATAATAAAATACACCTACCCTTTGTTAAGCAACTAAGCAACATACGCAAATGATTGGTTTGCTTAAGTTCACCATCGCACACCTTCTTGATGTTTTCTAAATCTATGCGAATAGATTTAAGGAGTTTACGGCCGATTGAATTCTCACGATCGAAGAATCTGAATAATGGATTCTTTATACTCTCAGGGGTTCGATTCATTACTGGTATTTTCTATATTCCAAAAATTTAGATTAATTTTCAAAAGAATCAAAATTGCTAAATTTATTTCAAAAAAAAAAAAACTCACTTCTGGTAAAGTCTTTAACCAATTATCGACAGTTGAATACCTACACAAATTAAAAAATAAATATTAATTAAGTCAACACATTAAAATAATGATAAAATATTTGATTAAACAACTACGTACAAGGAACGCATCCATGCTGGTTGTGCTGATGTTTGTGCTCCTGAGTCTTGGGAATACTCGGTTTCGTCATCATCCGATAAACTCTTCATCTTTTTAACTTTGACTAACATTGCATATCCTATATAATAATAATAATTATTATTATTATTATTATAATTATTAGAATTAACATGTATACGTAGTATCAAAAATGATAGTACTCCGATAAATAAACCAATATACCTTTCGCTGTGGCCAAAACTTTTTCTGCGTTACTTGGTAATCCTAACCATATTGGAGGTTCGCGTTCTGGTAATTTATTGACCCAATTCATAAAGTGGTCCATTTTACTACCCTCTGGAATGGCTAATTTATTGGTATCATCGGAATCGACCAGAGGGAATTCAAGATCGTAGGCGGCGGGAGTGAATAGTTCATTTACAAATGATTCCAAGAGACGTTTATCGAATTCATTATCAATACGACCTCCGTATCCCGCCACACAAATAAGTGTACGGATGGCTTCCCATGGGATTTTATCTGGGGCAATATTGCTCCTGCCCTGAGCGACTGAATCTAACCATGCATCAATAGTATTAATTGCGAAATCTTGATCGGAATCATTGAACTCATAAATTTTAGTCCAACCCAGAGGTACATAACGTAGACGCTCTTGCACAATTGCATGTAACCAAGCAAGCATGAAGTATAGACGAACGCGTTCGTTGGGTCCTTTCGCTAGACGATTTGGAGAGATACTCTTGAGTGAATCTTGAAGATTAGCCTTTATACCTGGTGGGGGCTCGAAAAGAAGAACTTTTGAATGGAAATTTCAATAAATCAATAAATGAAATATATTTTTTAGTATCTTCGAATGTACATAAAATATATAAAAAATTGTATGTTCTTTTGAAAAAAACAAAAAAAAAAAAATCTTACTTCGACTCATTCTTAGTAAATTTACTGGAACTTTTGGATTTGTTTCCATAGTTAGGAAAAGTCTGAAATTTTTATGCGCTTTCATACTATGTAGTTTCTTTTCCAATTGACCTAACCAAGAAGGTGCAAGGTGAACATTTTTTAATAACACCCAATTTCCATTTTTGTTTGATGAGGCAATGGCTTGATCAGCCAATGTAAATCCTTCTTGTGATCCCATGGCCACGGATGTACAATGGACTTTAAGTTCAGTTACGAGGTTATCAACACGATAACTAGCGTCATATCCAGGAATTGAACACAGAGCAATTGGTGTAGATGGTTTAATTTCATCCAGAACTAAAGCCTTAAAGTCTAACTCGCCTTGGTTCAAAAAGGATGAATCGATTGCTTTAGAAACAAATTCAGATACAACTGGAATAAGTCTATCTGGACGGAAACATTTAACTAATAACATTTTGCGTAATTGTATGACAGTTGCTGTTTTTTTTTTTAAAAAAAAAAAAATTTAGTAATAATCTTTATAAAATATAAAATATGTAATTAATAATAAGAATTTTGAATCTTACGAGGTAATGAAGGTTCCCATATTTCAGGTACAGCTTTCTCAGCAGAATCATGTTCCATAAATTCAATCCATTCTTGGGGATTGTTAGCAATTTTTTTAGCAAGATCGGAGAAACACGGGAGAACCGTAAATTCTTTGATTTTGCAAAGTTGATCACTATCGAAAAGATTCTCACGTAACCCTAATTCACGTGGTGTAGTTTTTGATCCTGGAACAACATCTCCGCCACTTAACAAGAAATCGAATTCAGATTCATCTATTTGATTTTTTGAATTACGTATATTGATTTGTGAAAGTAAAATTGCGAATATAATATAATCTTCATGTAAAAGGGCCCGCGATACTCGACGGAAAGTTACAGCAAAAAGATCACGCTTGAGGATTCTTAATCTTTCATCGGTATCGGTAACACCTTGAAGGTTTTGATTTCCATGAAGAATATATTGGAAAATTTCATAGAAAAATTCGAGAGAGAATTGGTAAAAATGATGTAATAAATTCATTTGCTCCATTACGAAAAAGGCTGAACTACAAGCTTGAGCCAATGGAGTATATTGAGCTGTGACTTGCTCAACTTCTTGCATAATATTATCAGTTTCTTCTACTTTTTTAGTAATTTCGGCGGCTTCTGTTTTCAATTTTTCTAACGTATCTAAAACTATTGTATCATCCAAAATGTTGCCCTTTGATTCATTCAAAGCTTGCAGGAGGGATTTCTCAAGGTGACGAAGTTTCAATTTGAATTCTCCTTGGATTTTAATAAGATCTGTTCTTTTTTGATCAGTATCAGGTCTTTCAACTTTAAGTACTTGGTTGAGACATTGACTTTGTAAACTACCACGTGTGACTGTAAAGTTAACGAACGTCACACGGGAACAAACGTCGGGAGGGAAGTTTACGGAAGGATCACGTGTTGAAAGGAATAGAGTAAATGATGGAGAGAAATCGATGTCTTGACCTCCCAATCGAATCAAAACACGACCACCAGTACGACGTAATTCTTTATTAAGAACAGCATTTAAAATAGGATCAAGATGTTCAACGTCTTGAATTAGTAATGGATTACCGAAACGAAGAGCACTTTCCAAGTTTTTGATAAAGGAATCATCCAAGAAACTTGTAACAGTAATCTTTTTGTTTTTAAATTCATTTAACAAGAATGCAGATGCTTGACCGGATGGATCAATTATTAGAGGATATCTATTAAATCTATTAAGCATAATAGCATTTTCTGTACAAAGGTCGTCTGCTGGAAGTGAATTTTCTTGCCAAGATAAACGATCATCGGCTGTTGATAAATATTCTGTCAATGATAATTCTTGTTTGAATTGGATATTGGCGGATAAGAGATGACTTGTCCATTTTTGAAGCAGCATCTCACGGTATTGTTGATCAAAGTAACCTCCGTATGCAAGGAATGCTGCTGAAAGCAGAACGTCACCGACAATTGTTCCCATTTGTGTTTCAAATGCTTGACTTCCTGATTCCCATCTTTCTTTTTCAGATGATAAACTTGATAAGAGAGTCAAACTACGATCAACTTTTTTCTTAACAGTCAACATAACGTTTTTAATATTTTCTTTCTGACTAATTAAATTGCTGTAATCTTCTTTGTATATTTCTATTTGATTTTCTAAGTCTTGAATCATTTTTTGAATACTAACGGCTTTTTGTTTTGTTTCTTCTTGTGATTTTTGCAACTCGTTCACTTCTGCACGTAATGGTCCAATTCTAAATAGAATTTCAGAGTAATTCACTTGAGCAGTTACCCATTTAACTAACGGTCCACAAGCTTTACTGGCTCTATTAACTAGATCGTAATTATATGCTGGCTTGCTAAGGTATTCATTTTTCATTTTTTCTCGCATGGATTTAGTCATTCTCACATCAGTATCGAATTGAAGCAAACTAGTAATGAAATCATCTCTTCTAATAGCAGCTTGACACATTTTCCAGGTATCTGCGGGATGTCCTAACAATACACACACTGAAGTCTTTATGTTGAATTCCAAAGAAAAAGGAAATTAATTAAAAAAATTGTTTTTAAATAATTAGGGTATTTTTAATAAATTCATTAGAAGAAAATAAATAAATCGTACCATTGCCATTTTTACTGCCTCAGGAGGGTTAGCCATAGCACGTACTTCTGAAAGATGTTGCTTCTTAATACCTTGAACACTCTTCTTAGCTTCTTCAACAGCTGGTTCAGCATTAGCTAAATCTCTTAATACAACGGAACGACGTTCATCAATTTGTTTTGTTTGAATTTCAAGAGCAACTTGAATTTCTTCAGATTTTTGTTTTTGTGATTCGGCTTCCTGTTGATCAGCAACCATCTTCTTTAATTTTTCATTCGCTTCTTTCTCTTTATTTTGAAGCTCTGCTTTCTTTATATCTAAACTTATACGAAGTTCATCAACTGTTGTGACAGTTTCTCGTAATTTATCCAAACCATTATTTAAATGACGTTGTTGTTCTTCTAAGTCTTCACGTTTTTCATTGAACAAACGCACATAATGACCAATAAAATCTAAATAATGACGTGGGGTTACATAATTGTAACGACCCTGTCTTTTACTCAATTTAGCATTGACTTCATAAAGACCTGTAAGAAATATAATTGATATTAAATATTCAATATATATATAGCATCAAAGTTTTAATAAAAAAATAAAATAAAATAAAATAAAACATTACTTTGATGTACAAAGGCCATAGCATTAACAACAGCATAACGATGAGGTGGGTTAGCTGGCATTCCGCGATAAGCGACAGGGAATGGCGTCGGGGGGCTGTAAAATAAAATAATAAATTAATAAATTAATTCGAAATATATCAATTAAATAATAAAATAATAAATGTAAAAAATATATACTTGTAGGAAGTAAGGTCCAAATCCAGATTTTGAGTAAATTCCATTCCAACTTGGAAGAAAGCTTGATCAGACCAATCACCAAACCAATCTAAAACACATCGATTGAATAAGGCAGGGGATGTGGCAGCTCGTGAGGCGAGACCACCTTCGGGAGGATTCATAGTAAACACAACATGTAAATTTTTCATTACTTGCTGTGTAAACCATTTATAAAGTTCTTCGTGAGAATCTAACATCAAGCCATCTCTCTGAGCTCCTTCTTTACAACTTGTCATTAAAGTGTTATATTCGTCCCCTTCAAAGAGACCGGGGACTTCGGCATTGGCCAGTAAAGTGTTCATGCGTTCCAGAAAACCAGAATCCAAAACATTGGATTCATCCATGATGAAACAAATTTTTTCGCTTTTACAACCTGCTCTTCTTAAAACTATTCTTAAATCTTCATCGAAATCTTCTCCGGTATATTTGTTATGTGCTTTAATTTGGAATACACTAAGTCCATTCATCCAGGCAACAAATCTAGACAATGTAGTTTTTCCGGATCCACTGACACCAATCAAGAGTAAATGACCTTGCATCTGTCTGAACACACGATCAATACGAAGAACATGATCTAATACATCATTAAAAAGTACAAGTTGAACATCTAATTCTTCTTCATAGAAGACCTTGAGACGAGCTTTTACGTAATCACGTAATTCTTCACGTTCAACTGGAATGTAAGTTTTAGATAACCAATTTGAGAATAAAATTGGACGACTTAAAGCTTCTATTTGATTCAAATTAGGGAAATTTTTCATCGCCGTGGCATCAATGTTATCGTCTGTCCATTTTCTTTCATCTTCAGTGACAAGACGATCTTGGAATAATCGTAACGCTTCGTGGGCCCAAATACGTACTAATCCTTCAAGAGATAGGGTTTCCATGGGTTTGATGGCTTCGTATATACCTCTCATCCATCGAGTCAATTCACGTGGTGAATAAATATAATGGGCTTGAATGTCGGGAGTGAATCGTTTTTGTGACATAAGATAAAATTCCACCATTGATGCAGTAAGTGGTTCAGCATAAGCTCTGAGAGCAGGAACAAGTTTTAACATAGCTCTAGCGAAAGTGCCATAAATTTGATTAAGAGAAATTTCACCGGGATAATCAACCATAACTAATGGTGCATGACGAAGGAATCTGTGGGTCATTGACACTCGACCAGGATCAGTCGGAGGATTACATGCACCAACAAATTGAATACGTTCAAGTTTAATCCATGCTTTATCAGAAGTTCTCCAATAACCACCATATTCAATCAATTGTCTCAAAAATGAAATAACACGTTGTGTACCGTATTGATCACAAGCAGGTAAATTGATTTCATCACAAAATACAACAATCCAACGACCAATAAGAATAGGTGATAAAATAACCCCATTTGGTGTTTTTCGATATTCACAATATTGTTCAAATGTTTTTAAAATTAATTCAGGTGTGGTAGCACTAGAAAAGTTAAGACCAACTACTTCCATATCCGGTAATTTCCTAAGCGCACTAAATAATGTCATAGTTTTTCCGGAACCTGGAGGACCACAAAGCATTAGAGGCTTGTGTTCAGAGAGCCAAGAATACAATACTTCTTCGTGTCTTACTGTATCAATTGTAGGGATAACAACATCAGCTTCAGAAACGGTATGAGTTTCAATTTCAATAACTGGAACTTTTCCAGTCCATGAAACCCATTCACCATTAGTAATTTGTACATCGTAATCAATGATAGATGATCCGGGTTGAGCAGGTGGTAAATCTATAGTTAAAATTCCACGAACATATTCACCAAGCCGTGTACGGAGATCCAATTTTGCGTCTCCAGTGAAACTCCAAATGACACCGAGTGCCAAGCGTTTGGTAGTGTATGCCTCTAAATGATCATTTGGCATAGGAAAATCGGGATGTGTATTATTATATTCAATTACATTACGAACACTCTTGTTTAACAAAGAGAATAAAGTATTTAGCACACGTCCGTAAGTGAAATCCATGATGTGTTCTAATTTTTCTGCAAAAAGAAGAGCTTTTGTAACAAATCCTTCGTCATTCATATGTTTTGCGAGAATAGAGGCGATGGCTCGTTGTGCAGCAAGATGAGGAGATACTGCATCATCTGATCCTTCGGTTCTGCGATTAACTGACCCTTCTTCTTCATTATCATCTAATGGTACAGCTTTTAGAGTTTCCAAATAATTATGGTAAACCATTTCAAGTGTAATAACTTCCTAAAAATTTTTGAAACAATAAATTTTTGGAAATCAGAAAATATAATAACAAAAAAAAATCACCAATTACATGAAAGTATACATCATTAACATACCGAAGAGAACCACACCATACCACAACGACTAACGGTAGCTAGAGTAGCATATTTTAGATTTTCAACTTCAAACATGATTCGAACATTGGATGGAAGACTAAGACGTTCACCATTTGGAAGAGTAAGTAATTTATTATCATCTAATACGGAATTCCTATTTGAAGTAATAAATTTCACATTAATAAACTTTTGATTAATATGAAAATAAATATAACTTTTTTTTTTTTTTTTAAAAAAAAAAACACTTACAAATTTTCTACCCATTCGGGATCGACGTCACCATCAAAAATAATCCAGTGTCTTTTAAGACTTTCACCACGAACATTGTCAATAATTTTACGTAAGATATGAGTGAATAAACCATCAGACCATTCACGAGTCGTTGGATCCAAAGTACCATATAAAGCATCTTTTGAAACAGCTTTAGGATCTATGACATAAGAAACACCTTCTACGCCTTGTACGCGTTCTAAAGCTTCCAATAGAACTTTCCATGCAGTCGATTTACCTAAGAAAAATTATGACCGATATAGATTTTCTAACCAAGAATACTAATTGATTAAACAATTAAACAATTAAACAACGTACCGGAACCAGAGGGTCCCACCATCATAAGACCGTGATGAATATTTTGAATTTGATAAAGTTGGAGAACCTTTTCCATCCACATTTCACCATCAAGAAGACGTTTTTCGGCGCATACATTTTTAATTTCGGCAGTAAGTTTATCAAGATCAACTGGAACATAATCAACGCCAGGGAATACATCGGCAAGCAAACTAATAGAATCAGATTAACGAAAAAATTACCATAAACTCTCAAATAAAGTATTGCAACAAGAGATTTCATAAAATTATGAATTACCTAGTTAATAATAGAATATCGTCAGAGACAAGTTTAGGAACTATAGTTTCTCGAATACTTTGAATTAAAATTTCCTGTTCGGGTACAGGTTCCGAGATAATGGTATATTCTTCTTCACTTGCATTTGCTTCTCTGAGTGTCTGAAGACGTTCACGCTTCAAGTTACCGGCACTGTTAAGCACACTCTTAAGGGCACGAAGACCAAAGTCATAATGCGCTTGTGGTGACAGTTGTTCGGCGCAAAGGTTAAATAATGGTACAACCTTTGAAGCGAGAGTTTCGGCTGTACGGAAACCTTGAGAGTACAACATAACTTGCGCAATCAATTCACGATCAGGTTTTGTCATAGCCATGCTACGGAATAATTTCTTTAAATTATCAGGCAAGTTAGAACGTCCAGCGTAACCAGGATTCATGGTAATAAAAATACCTAATTTTAAAATAATTTAAATGAATATAATAACTTGTAATTTTTAAGCTTTAAATTATTATAACAAATTATTCATACCAGTATTAGTATTAACTTTTAAGCTCTTTCCAACAATTTCTACTTCTGCGTTAGGATTTTCAACAGCTGCTTTTAGACCAAGTTGTATAGTCTGTACTTGTTGTGATACAGCGGATAAAATTCTTTCTTCAAGACGATTAAATTCGTCAAAGCATCCCCATGCACCAACTTGACAAAGTCCAACAAAGATACGTCCCATAGCTTGGAAATCGAAATTTTCATCACAACAGAATACAAGTACAAATCTACCCAACTATTTCATCAACAAATTAATGGACGATTAAAAATAAATTTTAAAAAATCATTAAATCATAAAATTAATATAGCCTAACAGAAAATTATTATAGAATATACCTGTACACCAAGAGCTTTAACTGATTCTGTTTTACCGGTACCTGCAGGACCGAATGGAGAACCACCAAGTCTAGCTTCGAGTGCTTGCGTAAGAGTACAATAACATCTTTACGTAAAATTTTATTAATTATTTTAATTAATTTTTTTTTTTTTTTCGTAAATAATGATAATAATTTTTATAACCATCTACATTAAAAATTATACTGGTACCAACCTATCAGTAAGAGGAGTTTGTACCAAACGATCGGGAACTCCGAGATATTCGTAACCATAATGAAATTGTGCGTTAGCCATATTAATAGTTAAACGTTTTAAGGGATCGTCAACGGTAGCATTGAAATAGAATCTCATTTGATAAAGCCATTCAAAGTCTTTTGGAGTTGATATTTTGTCATTAAGTAATTGACGGAGAAGATCACGTTGATGTACAAGTTCGGTGATTAAGTGTTCACATTTTTTACGTTTAGTAGGAGTCAAATCTTGAAGTACAGTATCGGCTAATACATCTAAAGCTCGTAAAACATAGTCAAGTGCTCCTTTTAATGGGGTTTGATCATTGGGATCTTTTTGTTCCATAGTACTAAGTGCTTTATCAACTGTTTGGGTCCAAATTATTTGTGCGGCAACAACGACCAATTGTGCTGGGAATTTTTCTATCCAATCCAAAAATGTTTTTGTGACTAATTCTTCAGCCAAGTAAAAAGTATTTAGTTCAATCGATGCCTCTGTCAGACATTCAGCAAGTGAAATTCGCATTTGAGTTTCAATCATAGTTAACCTAAAGAATAAATAAATACAATTAGTATAATTAGTATTAAGGGTACAGAAATAAACTCAAAAAAAAAAAAAGGAAAAATTGAAAAAGTGAAAAAAAAGGAAACTTACCAATCATTGATCCTAATATATTGATAAAAGAATAAATCATCAATCATGGTTTAAAATATAACTATTAAAAATTATGAAAAAATAACTGACATACCTTGGATAATCCTTTAGAACAATAGGAACTCTGAAAGGAACTTCTTCACCTTCGCGAGAGGCAATACCAAGGATAATAGTGTTGTCCTCATTTAAAACAATATTGGAAACACCAGCAAACATTTTTTTGAAATGCTTTTGAATACGGACAACATCTTTACTGTTACCAATAATTTCAAGTAAATCTTCGTCACCAACAAAATAGAATCGAGGGAAAGTTGAACGTTGGCGTTCCAAGTATTCACCGAGAGCTTTTTGAATCTTAGATAGAAGATCGGACAATCGTTCCAAAGATTTTTGTACAGTTGGAATGTTTAATACATCGAGAACATAGGGCGATTTGTAAACCTTTTTCATAACATTCAAGAATTCCGAATTGATGTTTTGGAAACGTTGTGTTTCAACTGGAAGTAAATGTTTTATATCGGCACTTCCGCTAAAAATACCCTCAAGATATACCCATTGACGTTGGACATCGATCCAAACATCAAATAAAACGTGAACACGATTTAATTTATCTTCCCAAGATGCAGCGTCTTCTTCAAATTCTTTGTAGTAAGGTGACATCTTCATGGCAGTCAATGAGTTGAGATTTTCACTACATTTAGTAAATAATTCATCCCAGCCTTTAATAAGTTTACATTTATTTTGGTAATTGACAAGTTCCAGAACATAGCTGGTCCATGTTTCTTTGACCTAAATAATTGAATTAAGTTAATGTTAAATATCACTCAATATATAAATTAAAAAAAAAAAAACGAATTTTGTACTTCGTCATAGAAAAATTTGCGTCGAAATCTTTAGTGTGGCATATAAAATCTTCGATATAACAAGATAATATTTTATACGTGCGTTCTCATCTTACGTTGTGACCCAATTCATTATTCATTATAACAAGATTTTTTTAAGAAGTTAAAATTGGTGCCACACTAAAGATCCGTAGCAAATCTATGGAATAAAAGTAAAATGAAAATAAAACAAACTTGTTTCAAGAATTCTTCTAAGGCCATTTCACCAGAGGCTTGTGTAACCACATCCCTTATAACTTGTTCATTCTTTTTAAGATCGAAATCCCAAATATTACCAACTGTCATTTCAGAAACTATAAAGCGTCCTTCTAAACGAAGATTCCTGAATATTATTTTCCAATGACGATCTTTTAATGCTTCAGATTTAAGTTCGGCTAGAATTGGATTAATTTTAATGTATTGTTTTATGGAATCTTGAACATATTCAAAAGCAGCATAGGATCGCATTCGACTTGGCATTTCTTTGGTTGTCGTGAGAAGGCCATCCAATTGTTGTCTAACTTTACGTGGTACCACAGATGACCATAATAATTCTTTAATATCTTTAAGAGATTTCCAAACACTAGAAAGAGCAGCCCAAACAGATTTAAGATCTCGAAGTTCTTCAAGAACGGGGTCAAGGCGAGCTTCGGAAGATGAAGCCATGTTAAGGGCTTCTTTGGCTCGACAAACCATATCATATTCTTCCTTAAGACGAGTAACACGACCTTCAAAGATTGTAAGTGTGTTTGTCGCAGTATCAGGATTAATATCGCCTTGAATAGGCTTTTTGGTATCCCACTCTGAAACAATTTCTTTGATTTTTGCCTCTACATTTTCATCTTCTTTAACTATCTTAGATTGTAGTCCAGCTACAGAAGTATAACAATAAATTAAGAAAATTATGATATTTAATTTACAAATAATTAATTTTAAAGCTTAAAAATAAATATAAATTATTTAAAGAATTACCAATTTGTTCCTGGATTGCATTGTCTTTTCTGTTCAATATTTCATTAAAGGCACTCCACTCTCCTTCAATTTGTTCTACATATAACCAATCACTTGGGAATTGATATCTTTGCCTTTCTAAAGTTTTCTGCCCTTCACGGAACATATCAACATCTTGATTCCATTTTGCGACTTTTAATTTAAGCTCTTGAACGAAAGTAATAAGTGTAACTGCTTCGCTAGTACTATTACTTTCCATAGAACGATTTTCGAGATCTTTACGAGCATGGGAAACATTTGCATTAAAATCTTTCATAAATTCGCCTAATTTGCTACCAAATTTGTTAAGAACTTCTTTTTGCCATGCGTCATATTTTGCATTGACTTTACTTTGAGCTTGTCCATAATCAACTAAAATAGGTCCAAATGAACGAGCAGTGTCTGATGTATCAAATGTTGAACGAGAATTCTTAATCTCTGAGAGAATTTGTTTCCACTTGACGAGATCATCACCAAGTTTAGAATATACATAATTAGCCTCGAGGTCCCAAAGGGATTGAAATTGGAACCAAATATTTACATATTGAGATACTTCTTTTAGTTTATTCTCAATTATTTCATAGGCTTTTTCAAGTGAACTGTCGGGTATTTTTGTCAATAAATTAGAATAAGTCGTTTCTTGAGTTATAGAACTTCTGACTTGTAGATTAATATCATATCTGGAACTTTGAAGTCTAGGTAAATTGCATATAACAGCTAAAATGAGGAAAATAAACAATTAGTTAAATATAAATTAAAATAAAATAAGAATATTAAACAATAAAGTATGTACTTACCAAGCCATTCATGCAATTGATTATACCAATTTGTTCGGGCGTCCTCAATTGGGGGATCCAAATAAATTACTTGATTTCTGATTCGAACCTCATGAACGGAAACTTCGAGGTTTGGTTTCTCAGCTTTTGTAATGATTGGTCTATCACCGTCAATTGAATCATTTCTAGTGGTTCTTCTCTTAGATTTCTTCATTGATTTACCGCTAACAGAAACTGCCTCTCTCATTTCACTAGCACTGGTAGAATCATCTTCAGATGACATGAATTCTGTCGTCCATGCTGAAATGGACTGTCGTAAACGATTAGCTAAGACTTCCTCAACACGATTATCAAGTTGAGAAACCCAAGAGTTAAGATTTGAATATGATTCAAAATTTAAACGATCGATCTATTAAATTAAGCGACAATATAGTAAGAAAAAAAAAAAGATAGTGTACAAATAATTAATTTAAATCAACCATATAAATATGACTCACCAATTTTTGTATTTTTTCCAAGTTTGTTTGGAATTTGTTCAATTTATATGGACATGTCTTAAGATCCTCAATGTGACGAGTAATATCTTCGTAACTAGTAATTAAAGTATCGACTTTATCTTGAAAATTTGAGACACTATCAGCAAAATCTCTTACAAATTTGTCATGTTTATTCTCTGGTGGATCCATAGGCCCACCGGTAATATGTACATTGGTACGGACATAAGTTTCTACAAAGTATCGCCATTCATAATTAATTCCTTTTGTAATCATTCCCTGTACATCATTACGATAACTAGCTACAAGCATAATAATTTCGGGATGCTTCTTGACTTTTTGAACTGTTTGCGCGTAAGTTCTTACTGTCTCCATAAGACTAACTGCAAAAGGATATACACGTTTAGCAACTTTTGCAAGACTACTTATTGTGTGTGGGACCTGGTGATTCAACCACAATAAATTACGCACTTCTTTGAATAAGGTGATAATTTGTGGATCAAAATTTACTCCTAATTGTAGAATGTTTCCTTGGGCACGGTTTCGTGTAATTTCAAACAATCTACCAGTTACATTGAGATCACGGCGGTTAGCAAAATCAGCTTGCCAGGCTTCAAAGATCTAAGATATTCAAAGGAAGATAATGATAATTAGAAAAGAATATTTTTACATAACAATTAATAATAAAAATGTTTTAATATGTCTTACGGGTCTGGTATCCAATTTTCTTTTAAAGTTACTGCTTTCAACTTGTAATTTTTGACCTTCAGCATATTTTTCCCAACCTTTACCAAGAACATCCTCAACACGCTTCATGTAGGTTTGTAATTGACGTTCAATTTGACGAGCCCAGATCATGGCACCGGAGATGGAAGGAAGATCGCGAAGTTGTGCCATATGATTTGCTTCAGATTTAAGATATTGTTGAGTGAACTTAGCTTGAAGCTTAGAAATATCTTCCTTAACCGATTCAATAAGCTGTGTTTGGTATTCTTGAATAGCACCACGAATCTAAATAGTTGGAAAAAAAATTTATACCTAAACTTATAAATCAAAAAAAAAAAAAAGGTAAAGGGTAAAAGGGAAATCATACTTTTGGCCTAACAAACAAGGCATTGAATTTTGAGAACACTCGGAACATTTCGTTGGCATTCTTGCAAGTACCAAGACGATCTCTTAAGCTTGCTATAATCTGATTTTCGACTCTTGAAACTCGTTCATTGTATTTATTTTCTGCTTTCATCCAAGCCTCTGTACCTTCAATTGATACATCCAGCACATCAATATCCTTAACACTTTCATATGCCAATTTTACTTCTTCCAAAGAATCGATTTCATTCGTGCTGATACTGTCTGACTTCTTTTGAATTACATTGTCATCACCTTCGACCACAATCTTAGTATTTCCTTTAGGCTGAGCCATAACTTTAATAATTGTTTGATAAAGTTGTTCATGTTGCTTTCTAAAACCACGAACAAAGGCGACACGTTCTTGCAACTTGTCGTGTGCTGGATTAATTTTAATTGGAATAAATTTGTCTGATCGTTTGCGTGTGACATCACGGGCAACGTTTGTAAATTCTTTGATCATTTCATCCCAGGTTCTGAATACTTCTTCAGCACCAGACATAATCTTTTCAAACTCATCATATTCCATATACATCAATCTACGAACGCTTAATACTTTGAGTAATTGATCATTCAAATCGCGAGAGATTGCTTCAACAAGTAGCAATGCTTTCTTAATTGGATATGGTCTATAAGAATTAGAGATAATTAGAGATTAAAATATGAATAAATAAATAAAGAAAATCTAAATTTCAACAAAGATATATATAACTTACGATAATCTCAATTTTTTAATGAAATGTCCAAATATAATAAGCAATGATTCTTTTACTTTTGCTACATCAGGTGCAGAGAGTAACTCATTGAGAGGGAAATCTCTCATAAGTTGATTATATTTGTGTACTGATAATATTGAAAAATATGATTTTTAATTTTGATATAATTATTATTATGATTATAATATAAAATAATCTAAATAATCTAAAATTCTAAATTTACCTTTCTCTACAGCCTCCTTCAACCCCGTATCGGCAATGAAGGATACAGTAGCATGGAAACGTTTTGCGTGTTTGAGAATATCCATAGTAAGAACTATATAAGATAAAAAAATTTTAATTAAAATACGATAATTCAAGGAGTTAATTAAAAAATATATATATATATTTATATATAACTTATATATACCAATCTGTTCACTTTTCAGTTGTTCATTGATATCTTCAAGAGCAACTTCCATGCCTAACCAGAAATTGATTTCTTGAATGGCATTACCGCTGGAAGGATCACGATTTAATTTGGTAACCTTTTGGATCTCTTTTACCCAACCGTTTACATCTCCTTGAAGTTTATTTAAAAATGATGAATCCGTAAGAAGTGAAGAATCAATCATATCCACTGAAATACGTTTATTTTCTTGTTTACACTGAAATAAAAGTCCAATATTTAGATATCATCAAATAAAGTCATCAAAATAAAATAAAAAAATCATTGATAATAGCAAAAATAATACTCACTTTATCAATAACTGCTTTAACAACGGGATGAATGTTGAGAGAAATCTCGGGAATTTCAACATTTTGTTGCAAATTAAGAAGTGCCAATTCTAGCTCAATGATCTTCTTTTTTGCCAAAGATATCCCTTTTGATAATAAATAATAATAATAATAATAAATAATAATAATATATATTTGTTGTTAGATTAATTTTATAAATAATAAATAATTCAATTTTTGATAAATTTCTCGTGAAATAATAACCTACCAGATTTAGTATCATCAAATTTTTTAGTACTCGTATTTACGACACCTTCAGAATTTGTACCTTTCGCAATTACATAGGCATCGAAATATGGAGTGACAGCAGAATGGATATAAGAATATAATGCTTCATATGGGCTCACATCAGCTGTTCCAGTGTCACTGGAAGATGGACCGGGTAAGTTAATCACTTGAATTTGTGATTGAACGGTACGAGTGGAATCCAAAGTAGTTCCTTGCTTAATGATGGCAACGCAGGCAACATTATTTTGATTATAAGTAAGTTCCTGTGTCAAAGTGTATTTATAGGTTTCAGTTGATAAATCATCATCTAATATAATTAAAAATGTATTAAAAATAAATATTGATGTTTAAAGTAGATCAATAATAATAATGTAATAATGTAATAATAAGAATTCTTCAATATTTTTTTATCATTTTTTTTTATTATTTATTATTTATGTATTTTTATGTATTACTAAAGCTCACCGTTGGTGATCATCATCATTAGTAGGAAAATTTACATAATTCTCTAATAAACAATAAACCTTATCCTTAACCTTAACCTTAATCCTATAAGATGATGATTATCGACGTTGAGCTTTAGCAATTTCATTTCTCTCTTTTTTTTTACTTCGTTTAATATTTTAAAATTTTTTTTTTTTTACGAATGCAATACTGCGGTAATAATACAAATTTCGAATTCTAATCACCTTCTTTTTCCTTTTCGATTTCCTTTTCTTTCTCTTCCTTCTCTTCCTTCTCATTCTCTTTGCCTTTTGTCTTTGAAACATATAAATTTGTAGTCTGTGGTTCAACGGCGAAACGTTTTAATTTATCTACGTTTTCTTCAACATTCCACAAAGAATTTTGTAATTCTTCTCCATCAGCATCTAAGAGCAAAGGGAGAAGTTTATTAAGATGTGCTTGAAGTTTTGTGACATCATAAGAAACTGTAGCAATTGGTATTTGTTCTCCAGACGTGGAGGGTATTGTATCTTCTTCCATAATTTGTAAATCAGAAAGAAAATTAAACCCGGAAAAAGTATTGTTAGAACGGGTTTGAAGTAAAAAAAAATGATAACCCCCCCTAGTTTAATATATATAGTGATATTACGCAATACGAAAATTACGTGTTGAATTACACAAGTTTGACAAGTTTTGAATTTCGAAAAAAAAAATAAAATGTATATTCCGTCCATTTTCACGTGAAACTTGTCTTTACCCTATCATTACTTTCTTAGGTAGTAATTAAAGAAAAATCTCAACCATTCTTGCAAAGTATTAAAAGATTTCAGATGTTTGTGCTTTTCATCAACAGAGATGCTTCTACAAATCTGTAATATTAATGATTTATAAAAATAAAAATAAAAATTTGCAATGTGCATAATACTTTGTTCTTTTGATCAAAAAATACAAATGTTGATCAAGTTATTCAAGTTTATGGCGAAGTACTTTTTGACAGTGATTATTAATCAAATTATTCAAAATGGCAAAGTACTTTTTACAGTGATTATTGATTGATTTCAAAAGTTTTTATAAAAATTTATTAAATTTATTATAGATTAATTAGGTTAATTAGATTAGATCAGATAATTGAATTATTTTAAACATTTTATTTTTTATTTTGATCAATTTTGATAAAAAATCCGCAACAGTTGCACAGGAAAAAACAAGAATATCACCAAAAACCGAAAATTCGGAACAATCCCGAATTAACAAACTTTGATTGGTCATTCCTTTTATGAGCTAATAATGAATAAGCTTAACTCTTTTAACTGTTTCTAATTAGTTAATTAATATAATAATTTTGAATATTTTCTCACGATTAAACAATATGAGTTATTTAGATCCTGAACCTTTACCTGACTATTATGAAGCATTAGGGATTCCTCCCTCGGCTTCACAAGATCAAGTAAAGAAAGCATATAGGAAATTGGCTTTAAAGTTCCACCCAGATAAAATAAGACAAACTTCTGAAACATATGATCCAGTTGAAGTGAACAAACAGTTTATTTTAATCAACGAAGCTTACAAAGTTCTCGAAAATACAGAATCTAGAGAACGTTATGAAGAATTTCGTCGTACAGGAAAATTACCTGAAGAACAGAAACTTTCTAGAGAAGAATATGCAGCTTATCAAAATTTGCGAAATATTCGAAAGCGTTATCATGATATTATGCTTTACAAAGAGAAGATTTTAGAATTATCGAAAATTTTTATAAATAGTGCTATATCACTTGGTTGGACCAATGATCCTGAAAATATTTATTACGCATATGAAAAAGAAATTTCGTTAATAGAACATCAAATTTTTAATGATGATGATGATGATAATGATGATCCCATGAATGAGGATAAATTGATTTTTAATTATGTTCCTGAAGATGATTTGATACAAGTATTTGAAAAAACTCATTGGATATCTATTGATAAAGATACTTTAGTTTATTCGGATTTTGTGGAATCTCAAAATAGGCTTATTGATTCTATTACTAAAATAGTTGCGCCACTAATGTTGGCTTGTTATAATGGGACATGGACCGATGATGAAGTATTTGAAATTTTAAGAAAGGTTAAATGTTTACAATTACAAGTTATAAAATATTTAGAAACCATAAATAAACAAATTGAAACAAACGGTCATGATTTTGATCCCAATATTCTTAATGAGGTAAAGTATTTGATTTTTTTTTAATGTTACGATGTGACAATCAATTTCCAAATCCATCATCTTTATCATCATCTTTTCAGACCAAAGTTCAGACTATCCGAACCGAAATAAATAATATGGCCGAACATCCTATTATGAATAAGATCGCCAGTGGTAAATTTGGACAAAATTTATATCCTCTCCTTCAAACAGCCGCACTATTTGGTCCACCATTGATTGGATATTCTCTTTACTGGTTTGTTTATTCCTTTGATTATTGATAATCATTGATAGCTATTGATAATCATTGATAATCATTGATAATTATAATAATTATATTCTTTTTAAATAATGATAATATTTTTTCATTTATTATTTAATTTAGGTCTTTATTTGCAACTATATTAGTAGCATCTATAAGTGTTAGACGTAATGACGGGGACCTTGAAAACTTCAATCAATTTTTGGAATTATTTGATGGCGCAATTGGAGTATTAGAAATTACAATTGGAATAAATAATGATGATGATGATGGAGAAATAATGAATAATTGAAATAATCACAAATATTACAAATATTGTATTGTAACATAAAAAATGATTTATTAAAAATCAGGTGTAATAAATGACAGAAATGATTTTTATTATTATTATTATTATTATTATTATTATCATTATTGCATTATTATTATATCTAATTTATGCCTTCTGAAAATTTTTTAATTAATTTGCTTCTTTTTGTTCTTTTTTGCTGTTACAACTTTAAAAGCACCTGCACCATTTCCTGTGTAATCTTCTTTTGAATTATTTCCAGTGGTTAAATCTTTGTTCAACTTATTGTCTGCATGACTAAAACTCATTGGTAAACCATTAGCATCTGCTTTACGTCTTTTGATAAATTCATCTGCGAACCTACGACCATCAAGAGTAGGTGAATTGGCATAAATAGAATCTTGTATAATCTCAATAGTAGCTGGTGGTGGATCAAGTGGAAATGATAATAACATTTGTAAAAATTCATCAACTATTTTGTATTGAAAAATAATAGAATAAATTAAAATGAAATAAAATAAAAATAAAAGATTAATTCATCATTTGAAAAATCAATCAATAAAAATGAAATCACGAAATTAAATTATAAATACCATTAACATTATTTAATCCACGTAAAGCGTGACGGCACCATTTTAAAAATTCTTCCGAAGGAGGTTTTGGAGCGGAATATTCAGACGAATTTCCACTGGCTGAATTATTATTAGACTTAACGGTGCTATTGGTAGTCACAGGTTTTGAAATTCCCGTATTTACTCCACGTGCACTACTTTTTTGAGCTTCACTGACTTTGTTCGACTGATTTTGACTCCTAAAAATTGAGAAACATAATTGATATCTTTTAAAATGCATATTTTATTATAATAAATAAATAAATAAATAAATAATGTTTAGTACTGAACTTTACCTAGAAGAGTTTTGTAAACCGTTAATACTTTTATGATCATTATCCCAAACGTTTGGTGAATCTTTAGATACACCACCTGGTTTTATTACTCCACTTCCAACAGTACCAACATTGGTTGTAGAGATATTAGTTGTAACCGCACGTGAAGATTTACTGGCGACAGTAGTCCAGGCATTATTCATAGTGTTGGTTGGAGGTTTCTGTAGATTCTATTATAATAAATAATTCTTTAAATTTATGATACAATTGGAATAAAATTATAGAATAAAAAAAAACAATTTTATTATAATACAAACCTTTGGCCCAACATTTACATTTCCGACTAAAACAGTATCAGCATAACGTTTTCCCATATTACTCTGAGTAGTCGTAACATTAGGTACATTTGCATTATTTATAGCTGCTTGTTGAATCTCACGAAACTTATTACGTCTCTTTGTTGCCTCCTCTTCTTCTTTTTGAATCTCTCGTAGTGTCTTTTTGGGAGGTGGGTTATTTGATTGCCATGCTGGTGCCGTAACAACAGGGGATGTCGAAAGTGATGATGAATTTGATTCATTGGATGAAGTAGGAACAACAATACCCCATGATATGGACGAAGGTACCGTGTCTTCTTTAGTAACGGTGGTGGTAGCATTTGTTGTTGTGACTTTTTTTTCTGATGCCTGTCTTTCTGCCGCTTGCTTAGCTTCCATTTCTTGAATTTCTCGAATTGATGGAGCCTTTAAAACTGTATGATCTTCATCCTTAGCCCATGGTGCTGGAGTAGCATTAATCGTTGAGGATGTAGAAAATTTTCTTTCTGATATGTGCCTTTCCGGAATATGCCTCTCCGTTGATTGTTTTGTTTCCAATTCTTGAATTTCTCGAATTGACAATGTTTTCTGAGACGAATGATCCTCATCTTTTCCCCAAGGAGCAGGAATAGTGAATGTGTTATTTCCCCAAGCTGAATTGGAAACTTTTTGCGTTTGAGATAACTTAGCAACAGAAGAAGAAGAATTTATTGATTTTTCCTTTTCCTTTTCCTTTTCCTCATATTGTTTTTTACGCTCTTCTTCCGCCTGAATTTCACGTAAAGAAGGTTTTGAGCGCAATGTTCCTTCATTTTGCGTTAATTGAGGAGCTGATTCTTCAGATTTTAACTTGGACTCTACTTTTTCTTGATTAATTAAATTTTCTTCGATTTTCTTGGAAAAGACTTCGTCATCTCCAAGAATAGGTTTAGTAATAGACTCTGTAACTCCACTTAGAATTTTATTATCAAAAGACGGCTCACTAATCTGTCCCCCCGTAATATCATACTGTCGTTCATTGGTACGATTTTGATTTTGCAACGGTTCAATAATCGCAGATTGTTGCATTCCTAGATTGATTTCCTTCCTAAGATTAAAATATCCTAAATCATCGGATTGTGAAACCCTAGAAGGAGTAGCACCAATTCCCGGGGCAATTATTCCCCACGGTGACATAGAGGGCGGCTGTTGTTGTTGTTCTGTTGTAGTTGGCCACCCGGTAGATCGAGTTAATGAGTCAATGAATGGTGAATTTGGAGCATTGGTTATAGGCGCCGAAACTGGGCCGGATATTCCAACAAAATTTTGATGACTTTGATGCTGTTGGCGAATAAAACCATCTGGATAGGCACTTTGAGAAAGCTGTTGTCTTTGTTGTAACATCAAAAATTGTTGACGCTCAATTTGTGATGTTAAAGCACGTTGCTGTTCCAAATAAGTAGGAGGTGGCGAAACATTGAAAGATGCTGTGTTATTAAATAATGGAGGAGGTGAATTTGGTGCTTGTAATCGAGGAGACAAATTTCCGGCATTTGATGAATAACCTTCAGTTTGTCCCCATGTATTATTTGCTGTACCCAGATCGTTCCATCCGCTTGTGACATCATTTCGGCCAAAAACTCCCCCAAATTGATATCTATCAAAAGGTGTAGTTGGCACAGAAGCAGTACCTCCAAACGGATTAAATCTTTGTTGATGATCCAAAAATAATTGTGCTGTACTTGGAGAATTAGGAGTAGCCCAAGTACGAGGAAAGGGGTCATTTATAACACGTGAAGAATTATTTGGCATTGCTATTGTTAAAGAAGGTCTTGTTATAGAAGCAGAAAATGGTCTTTCATCATCACCAGTTTTTCTTATCAAAGCACCTAAAGGTTCAAACGTTGGATCCTCAACCCTTTTAACTAAAAGACTAAGAACAAAAAATCCCCCTTTATACCAATCATTCATTTCCTGACTACTAAATGGACCTAAAATATTAATTTTTATTGAGAATTTTCGAAATAAAAAAAAAATAATAATAACAATAATAATTAAATATATATAAAAAAAATATATATATATATTATATATATATAAATATATACCTTGTATATTACCACTTGGATCTCGATATAGCCATTTCTGTTGTTCAGGTGCCTGTTTTCTCGTATCAGAAGTTATTACACTTCCAGAAAATAAACTCGAGGCACCAGAACTTGTGTCACCAAAAGCATTGCTTGTGCCGATTATAGAATGTGTACTGGAATATTTGGTTGACTTTGTAGGAGACATAGGCGGAGTGTTTCCTACCACATTCGTATAAGAAAATGCTTCTTTTAACACATCATCATCCTGGTCTGCGTCAAAATGATGTGGTAATAATAATTGTTGATGATGTTGATGTTGTTGCTGTTGCTGCTGCAAAATCTGCTGTTGACGATGTTGTATTAAATCTTGCTGATCTTGTAAAATTTGTTGTTGCTGTTGTTGTTGAATCAATAATTGTTGTTGTTGATGCTGCTGCTGCTGCTGATGTCGTAGCTGTAATTGTATTTGTTGTTGTAAATGCTTTTGTTCTTGCTCTTGCCGCTGTTGTATTTGCATCTGTTGTTCTCGTTGTGGAAATTGTAATTGACGTTGCCTTTGTTTTTCATTTTGTTGTACTTCCTCTTCCATCTCTTTTTCATGTAATTCTAATTGTTGTAATAATTCATGTTGCTCTAATAATTGTTGATCCAAATTCTTTACTTTATCAGGTTCATCATCACAGTCTTGTTCTCGTTCTTTTTCTTCATGTTTGAGTGTAGAATTACGATTGTTTTGTTGTTGCTTTTGTGGAAGTTGTTCTAATTGTTCATTCAGTTCTTGTTGATCAAAATCTTCTTGAACATTTCTCTGTTTTAGATTTTCTTCCTGTCGATTGTCTAGTTCTTGTAAATCTTGCCAACCTTGTTGACCATCTTGTTCTATCGTGTTTTGCTCTTCTCTTAATGAAGAATGTGATCCTTCCATATAAGTGCTTTTCGAGTTTATATCAATTTCATTTATATTTTCGTTTTGATATTCTATTTTTTGATTTACCAACTTTTCTTGTAGATTATAATATGTTTCTTCGTCCGAGTGATCTGCCGGATTTTTCTTTTCGAACTATTTAGAAAATAAGTAAGTTTCTAAAATATGGTTCGTAAACTTAAAATTTTAACCAACCTCTTGTTCAGTTTTATTATTATGTTCAAAATCATCTTTTTTAGATTTATCTATAGATTCGTCGTCAGTATTATTACTTCCTGGGATTCGGAAAACCCCGTTACTATCAAAAGTTCCTACTGCATGACGAGTGACACCGTTCCACACGGGGTCATCCGCAGATAAGGAATTTGCAGAACCAGATATTCTAGGTGGACGGCTGCTACGTGGACTCGTTCGACCACTCAGCACTCCAGTAATTCCGGTAAACCTTTCCGTTCTAGGGGAAGTAAGTCCGGTTCCAACATGCTTTTCTCCTCGTGGAGAAAATGGTACTCTCTCTCTTTCTGATACGCGTTCATTTACTGTGACCGTACCTCCTCCCGTAGCATTGGATACCATACGTCGGGTAAGGTCACTATTAACGGATGTACCTGTTAAGAGCTTTTGATAGACATCATAATAAAATTAATAAAATTAAATTGAATTAAATTATATATTATTATATTATATTTTAAATTAAATTCAATTAAATTAAGTTAAATTCAATTAAATTCAATTAAATTATATTATATCCAATAATATTATATTATATAATATTATATTATTATTATTTTATTAATTAAAATCCTATAAAAAGCTCACCACCGATGATCATCACCACATAAGGAGTTAGAGTTAAGGTTAAGGATTAAGGTAGTTAGGGGTTTGGGTTTTATTTAGAGAATTATGTAATTTTGCCTACTGGTGATGATCATCGGTTGTGGGCTTTTTTGATTATAAATATTTATATATATTTTTAAAAAAATCAACATAACTTTTTTTTTTAAATAAAACTCTTTTTGATGAAAGATACCTTATGTTCGTGTTCTGATAAATTTATTAAGGCCATTGGTTGTAATGGCTCTTCACTTGTAACATATTCATGTCTTTCAAATTCTAGAGGTAATCCTACAGGTTTATATAATTTAAGCATTTTTTCCTTGGAATATTTGAAGGGATTTAATTCAGAGTCACCGGCACCTGGTACGTCAGACTTTTCGGAGGCTTCATGGTGAAGCGAACGATTAGTTGTAGTATTACTACTATTTGCAGCAGCTACAAAGGACCAAGAATGTGTATTTGTGCCAGTATTTACGGAAGTATTTGTGTTATTGTTTGTACTTCCCAAAATGGAAGACGAATTGGTTGGCACATTGGATGACAATGTTGGGGAAGTTGAACGATTATTATCGCTCGTTTGAGTTTTTGGAAAACGTCTCATCCTTGGAGTAAAGGTTGAAAGCATAATAATGTTATTTTAATAAATAAGGTGTGTAATCAGAGTAATCAGACTTATAGAATGTAAAAATCTAACTTTCTTTCGCAAAATCTGAAGCACCGGCTTAAAAAGGAAATTTTATAGTCAAAGAAACACAAAACTTACCACTCTGGACCAAAGTTCATGGTATTGCTTGTAGCCATTGTAAAGTAATTAGAGTTAAAGTTAAATTTTTTGCTTTATTCGCTTGAATACCAAATTATAGTATTTATTATCACTTGTCAAGATTTTGACGAAAGGTGGGCTGAGCTAAATGAAAAAAAAAACGGTTTTATTATTGTGTGCGATCATTACACATGATATCAAACATCTGATACTATGCTTAATATTAATTATTCATATGTAACATATTATTGCAATAGATGGGTATTTTCCTTAACAAAAAAAAAATAAAAATAAGCAATGTTCAAGGGAATCTCAAAACATAAATCCGAGAACTAATTTCTTTATATCTGAACGTACAACTTCTAATAATTTCCAATGCAGATTTCTCTTTTATAATTCTTTGTTTTAAAAAAAAATTTTTTTTTTTTCGAAGAGTAATTTTCGTCATTTCCGTAACACGTGAATTCCAAAAAAAAATTAATAATTGCGACATCTTAACCTGTGTATATTCTTATCCTATACCTGCAGATGTTAGAGTTAGGGTTTGTAGTGTATTA
The DNA here is from genome assembly GCA_910592015.1 of Diversispora eburnea. NCBI lineage: Eukaryota > Fungi > Glomeromycota > Glomeromycetes > Diversisporales > Diversisporaceae > Diversispora > Diversispora eburnea. Next base: position 3,654 of record CAJVPK010000071.1, on the reverse strand, counting down.
TCACCGTGTGTCACACTTTCGACCCTGGTTCAGGCTAAAGTATCGTTTTTGAGACACCTATGGTTATTTTTTTGATACATCAAATACGTGTGACAAAAATGGTCATTTTTTGATATGTCTATAATTGTTTTATTTATAGATGCATCAAAAAAAATAACTATTTTGTCACAATAACCATAAATATATAAAAACAATACCTTTGCCTGGTTCAGGGTTAGAATTTATTGGTCCATAGTTTAGCAGGTAATCATAAATATTATTTTCATGTAACAGATAATGGTGACAAATATCAGATGACAAATATGGTTTCATACTTAATAAATAAACTATTCCTAACAAATCCAATCCTAAGCCATATATTTAATATAAGAATTAGGATAAAACTAGAAATTTTTTACTCCTTGAATTTAGATCCATAATTAAAACAAATATTAAAAGATGTGCAAAAACTCTGTTCTCAAAATAGTGTAAAATAATATTTTTACTATAATATTATTTATTTACACAAATCAAATATAAAAGATATGTTGTACTGAAAAGAAATTTTAATTTTTGCTAATTTATAATATAGAATATAATAAGATGGTCAATTTTTAAATAATATATAATATAAGAATTACCATTTGATATAGTGATTCTTTTGTATTTAACTAGTGTTATTTTATATAATTTATTATTTTATTAATTTATTAATTACTTAGATAAAATATAAGTAAATTGTAAATTGTATAATAAGTAATATATTAGGTACAGAGATAATGAAATTATGTGATAACAAAATACAAATTATTTATTTACTAAATATAAATTATGTAATGTTATTTTTTAAAAATTCACATATTATATAATATTATTTATTAATTTTATACTAAAATGTAATATTATTTTATAAATTTTATATTAAATTCAATTTAATGTAAATAAAAAATAAAACAAAAAAATAAATTATTCTTTATTAAATTTTATATTAAAAGCTATTAAAATATAATATATTTAATCTTTTAAGAGAATCTAAAGATAAATTTTGACAATTACTATCTAATAAAGAATTATATATTAAAAAATTTCATTTTATACTATAACTTAATATTGGTAACCAAATGTGATCAAAAGCTATTTTAAAAAGAATTGGTAATTGTATTATCTTACTTAATCAATATTAATCTAATTTGATTTCATTAATAATTTCATTATTTAATTCACAATAAATTTTCAATTCTCATAATAACATATCTGATAGATTATTAAATTCTTTAATAATATTATATCTTCTAATATTCTTTTATAAAATATCTCCTATATGAATGTATTTTAGATCAAAAACTTTACTTGTATGAAAAAGTAAACAGAATAAATAATTAGAAATATGTACTTTAAATTTTTGATAAGTTATTTCAAAAGCTTCTCTAAAAATAATATAAAATTTTTTTATATTAAATTTTAAACTTGTAATTAAGTTTTTCTAATAATGGATCAAAATAATTTGCATTTCTATTTGTTTTAATATATGAAGTAAATTGTTGAAGTCATAATTTCACTAATGAAAAAATAGTCTTTTTTAATTATTAAAAAAAATCTAAGTCTTGAACAAATTCTTTTATATAAATTAAAACAAAATTAAAATAAATAGTAATAATACCTAACTCTTGTTCATTTTGTAAATGAGAATTGATACCTTTTAGATTATTATATTTTTTATCATTTCCAACTTCTTCTTTAAAAAGGCAAGTCAATAAACTATATAATTTTTTATATAAAATACTATTTTAAATTAGAAATTCTAGTAAATTTTGTTGTATAAAGGAATTTTGCAAGGAAAAAAAATTCCACGCATTTTTAAATGAGTTAAATATTTTTATTACCAAGTAGAAAAATAAATAAAAACTTTAATTTTTTTCAAAAAATTTTTTAATATTTTAAAATATGAAAATATTTTTCAAATATCTTTAAAAATATAATTTTTATATTAAAAAAAAATTAAATAAATAAATTTGTATCCAATAAAATTTAAAATATGTACACAATATAAAACATAAGTTAATTAAAGTGTTAATAATAATAAAATTTCCTGATTACTTCATATAGGTAGTTGAATCAAAAAGAAACAATTATGATAAATCAAAAAATATATTGAAATTTGTAAGAATAATTATAAGAGTTTGTTTTATAGTAGTATTATTAACTCGTTCAAAAAATTTACAGATACTAGTTTTATTTTTGTCATAATAAATAAAAATAATGTTAACAATGTTTCTTGCACAATCATCTGTAGTTTTATCTATAATTATAGCCACTGGTTTAGAATCAAATAATAATTTTAAAAATTGATAATATTTATTAAAAACATTAGGTAAATAAATTTGATAAAGTATTAGAGTTTGAGAAATTGAATCACCTTTTTGAAATACTTTTTAAAAATGAAATTAATCTATTAACTTTTTTAAGAAAAATATTTGCTATTATGAATGTTTCTAAGAAATCTTTAATAACTTGTTTTTTTAAATTAACTATAGCTTAGTTAATAAAAAAAAGTAAGTTGTGTTTTATTTTTTTTTTCTTATTGTTATGACTATTCACATTTAAAATATGTTTTTGACTTTTACAATAATTATCTACAACTGATTTTTGCTTCTACTCTATAGAAGTGTTGCAGTAGTTACAAAAAGTATATTATTATCAACATGAAAATATTATTATATTTTTTACATTTGTTATGAACTGATATAGCTTTTAGTTTTTTTTTGTTCTAGTGAGGCCTTGCTTCAAATTTATTAATTAAGAAAAGAACAAGTTTTTTATATTATTATTACATAAAGCAAAATATACAACTTATTCTAATAACTATTGTAAAAAAATGGAACTTAGATTAACTCTATAAAGAGACATACTTGTAAACTATCACCTGACAGCAACAGCTATCCTCGACATATTAAGGTTCTGCTGAAAAAAAGAAAATGATTTATAGATTAATAATAATCAATAATGATTAAATATAATATTGTAGATTATGTAATAGACTATAAAGAATTATAAATTATATGATTTTATGATGTGATATGTTTTATGTAAAATTATTTATTAATGTGATATTATGTGATTACATAAAATCACCATTCCTAATCAAATAAATTATCAAATATATCACTTAAGTAAATTACCTGTTGTACATAACAAATATATCACCTAAGTAGATTACCTATTACTAAAATTAATAGATTTATAAATTAATAAATCATGTAGTACAGTAAATTAAAGAATATAAATATAAGTCTTTTCTAATCTTGGAAAACCAGAGATAAGAAGTAAAGATTAAAATAAAAAATTTAAATAAATTTGAAATTTCCTTTTATAATCTTTTATAATATCTTTAATTTCTAATTTTTATTTTTATCTTTATATTTTATCTTTATATTTATTATTATATTTATTAATAAAGTTATAACCTATTAAATATTTCCATTAATTCTTTATATTATTAATTTGTCATATAATTTTTATAAATTTTGAATAAATCTCAAGTAATCAACATCAGGAAATTTAATTAGGCGTCGATTTACGGAATATCACATGACCTCCAGAAATTTCCGCCTGAAAAATTTGATTTTTTAACTTTGGCCAAGATTTAGGCGACAGGGAGCGATTTTCTACTAAGAT